>CM017805.1:24873258-25021408 GCA_008086715.1 Sitobion miscanthi | reverse complement strand
ATGCAATATTGCAACTATTAAAATAATTATATATTTTTTAATAATGATAAGTAAATAAACGATAATCATAATACACGAGCAATATAAATACGACGATAAGAGAATGCTATTCGTGCACTTGTATAATAAAAATAGTAACGTTTTTCGCTTGTACAAATAGTATTATAAAAAACTAAACAAAAACGTTAATTATAAAAGTATAAAAATTTGATACGGTACGCAACTTACGGAGTCCAGTACAATAGTACAGGCACCGAAGCTACATATATTATCTGCAACCTTACCAACCGCCAACACGGGTTACGAGTCCAGTGTTCGGATTAAATAAGTATTTTTTTATCTGCATAAATATAAAGATAAATACTTTTTTATCTGGATAAAAAAAAGATACAATTATTTTTTAAATGGTTTTAAATTTAGGTATATTTTAGTCGGGAACTAGGAACATAATAATAATAATAATAATGATGTAAATAAAAATAATTACATTACTAATTATTAAGGTTCGGGACTTATTGCGCACAAATTGTAGGAAATATGCAACTAACAATTTTTTTAAATATAATTAAAAAATTTGATTTATTTATTTAAATTTAGACAATTTTTTGTAATTAGTTATTTTTTAACAACAGCAACACTATCAACATTATATTACTGAAATGTATGTTCGATTTCGTTTTCTTCGTCTTCTCCTACAATGAAAAAAGGTTGGGTTTTTTTTAATATATTAAATTATTATTAAATATAAAAATGATGAATTGTTTACCTGTAAAGTTTGACTGTACATTAAGACATTTTCTAATATTATCAAATTTAAATGAAAACTGATTAGGTATATTGAACAACGCAAAAAAGTAAAAAAAAAATAAAGTTAATCTTTAAAATAAAAATATGTACTTAATATAAAACAAAAACTGTGTAAATATGCTATAAAAAACAATTGAACTGCCAAAATCGGTAAATATGCATTTTGCTCAAAAAACGGCAAAATATGCGAAAATATGCAATTCAAATTTTTGTATTTCAACCCGTTATGACTTAAAACAAATTTAAATCTTACTTAGACTATTCTGCAGTCATTATTGAGCAATATGCAAATGCAACAAGTCCCGAACCCTAATCATTATTAATACACACGGCACAAATAAACATATAAGTTGTGTATTGAAATTGATACACATGGCACTCAAAGTGTTAAATAATATAGAGTTAAAGTTATTTTCTCTCAGCATCTATTAATCGGGACAAACTTAATGACCTGCCGGGACACCGGGACATGCCGTTGAACCCGGGACGAACATAGCAACCCTATCCATTAGCCATTAGGTTATATAATATTGCATACAAATAAAATTAAGTAACAGTAAAATAAAACAATTTTTTATTAAGTTAATTACAATGATATTATTCCCTTAGGGAAGTTGTAATAAATTACATTTGGTGTGCAAATAAATATTACTGTCATTGTAAAATTTTTATATTAATTTAATCATCGAACATTTGCACTTATCTATGATGTATTCTTACATATTTTTTTAAAATACATGTAAAGGATACAGGATTTAGTTATAAACTTATAATTAATATTTTTTGTATTTGTATTTGTATTTAATTGCTACTTATTATAGCTGGCCACAATATAAACTAGGGAAACCACAAGACTATTATTATATTATAGGATTGCTATAATAATAATTTGAAATCCGTCATTAAATATTTATCACTCGTTCACGACAGTCGTAAACTTATCATTTCGTAAAAAAAACTGTGTGTCATTTCTATTTGTCGTTTAGACTTCATATATACACGAAAGAGATGGAAGCAAACGTGGGAACTTCAAGATTCACACAGTCGTTTGAGTATGCCGATGAGGGTCGTTGCTTGATCGACGCTTTAGACTTGGCCGGTGACCACAAGACCTCTACTATCGGATGTCTGTTACGGCATGGACTTACAGAGAGTTTCCATTCGACGCCAGAGCTGACAACTGACTCGCCCGTGAACAGCCCGGTAGTAAAGATCGACTCACCCCCAGTGCCACCGGTTCTTGTGACTGCGGGAGCAGACGATCAAACGGGAACGTTAAAATGCCTGCACCAATGTTATGGCCTTTCTTTGATCCATGCTTTGGATTTGGCTGTGGATCGTAGGATCGCTACAACTGTCGGGCTACAGTTACGGCCGCTGCGAGAAAATGCTGTAATGTTCCGGTCTTCTGCAGAGCTGGACATTCACTCGCCCGTGTACGGACCAGTGACGTCTGTTCCACCGGTAGCAGCTGAAATTCAGCCAAATTTTGCACGGTCCGATCGTCGCACATCGTTATGGAAGAGATCGAAACGATTCATGAGGAGATCCATGGTCAACTTTGCACGCAGACTATGCTTTTGCCAAAGCTTTGTTGACCTGGAATGATTGATATCCGCAAAATTCGACCTCCTCCCCTGCCACCATGATCCCGCCTATGACACTAGTTACCACTGTTCGCCACCAATCAACCAGTTTTTGGCTTAGGTACGCTTGTACCAGGCCCCCGTCGAAATGTCTTGAACCCGCGACGCCCGTTGTTATTGTCGGACACTTCGTCCGTTTTTGTTCAAGTTCGTCAATGTACGAGTTCGTCGGTCTGGCGTTTTTCGTTTTCGTTTGTTTGTGGCCGATAGTGCACGTTCGCCGTCGTCGCCATGTTTTGTCCAGCGTAGTACAGTTTTAAGCCAACGTCCACCACTCACCTCAAGCCATACATTTTATATTATCATTGTTTTGTATGTATTATGTTTTTGATTCCACCAATACCATTTATTTGTTATTAACATAATATTATTATTTATTATTATAATATACCATGTTTATACCTTATTTAAATTGTACTGATTATATCTATATAATATATACTGTGGTAACCTACTCCCGCGGTCAGCTGTCCTCAACAGTTCACAAATCGCAAGCCGTTGACGCTAACCGCAAATTATTTAAAAGTAAGAACGGTGTGTCGTCAACAAATATGCGTCGAAATCAAAGTGTACCTACTTTTGCGAAATGTCTGCAGAATACACACACACGCAGCTGTGCGTACACATCGACGTGCCATGATTAGGGCTAGGCTTTATATGCAGTAAAAAATGATGAAGTATGCATTTGTTTTATTGAAAATATTCAAAAATATGCTAAAAAATACTACATAAATATTATTAAATTAACACATTTTCTATAAATTTTTTTTAAAATTACTCTAAATAAATATAATAAAATACGACAGTAAAAAAATGATAAAATGAACACTTAATACAAAAACAATTATGGTTATATATATTATATAAAGTAAATTAGCATTATAATATAATGTAAGTCATATATAGTTAAAATAATTATGCTTCTAACAAATATTTTTAATTTTTTTTTACTTTTGTAACTAGTTATTTTTATAATAATAAGAAACAAGTCATACCTTGCGTATTTATTTTATCCTCATTCAGTTGAAAGATGGTATGGAAAATATTTTATTACCTAGTAGGAGATGAGGCGTATAAAAAGTATTTTAAAGTTAAAATGTGACATTTCATAATCCTTAAAAATAGTTTAATAGAAGAGTTTACATTATGTTATTCATGTAAGCTCTGAACTGAAGATAATATAGTAAAAAATACAATTGAGTGTATCAGGTGTCATGCATTAGAATTTTATTTTGATACTTTTTCCCAAAATTAACTTTAAATTATCAAGCGTAAGGTACTTATACAAGTCAACCAATTAAGTTAATAATAACAATGAGTTACATATACCCATCGTTATGAAAATACTCTTTGTAAGACGTAAGTATAGGGCTGGGAATTGTATGCCCTAAAAAATATTGATACTGCATACTGCATATTGCATACATAATGTAATAATTTTATACCTATACAGTATACATATTACATAATATATTATTATAAATTATAATAGTATCTAACTATATAAAATATACATATTTTATAATTTTTTTTCTTTTAATTAGGAATTAAGTATTGTATAATCTGATAATTATTATTTACAATAATCATAAGTGATGTTAATGTTAATATAAAATAAGATGAAGTAAAATAAAATATAATAAATTAAATTAGCTAATCTTATTAAGACGAGGGGCTTGGTTGAAGGAGCCAACCATCATGATGGAACTTCATGACGTGGAGCAATGGGAGTTAGAAAATCGGTAGGCCATGACACCGTCTTAGGTTGAGATGAGAATTTTTATATAATATTATTAATTGACATTTTTGATTTCTGTGTGACTTGAGAGAAATGTGCGTGAGAAGATATTTAAGGGGATTTAAAATTCATCAAATAGAATCTAAAAAGTGAGACTTCATAGTTGTTTACAGAAGAAGGGATTTAGTTTAAAGTTTTAAACTATTGATGACACTCTTTTACATTTGCGCGTACGTGGTTTTGTTGAGTTTTCAAGATTATTAGTGGAGTTGGATGGCAGATTATTGCATTAGAATATAAAAAAACCCTAATATTTGGGTGTGTATTACGAACGCAGTTGATGGAGTGTAAGTCGTACGTATATTGTTTAGGCAATACACGCGACTGCAAAAGTCTCTTTTATCTTTGTCACACAATATTTCATGTAAAGACTGTTATTGGTTTTTTTTTTACCTATAGGATATTATTATAAGTTTTTTTTTGTATAAATGATTTTTGAAACCTGTTATGACAATATAACAACAATATAATATACCTAATGCACTTACGCAGTTACATAATATAATGTACTCACTTACTATCTATATAGAGTATAGTCACCCAGAAAACAGGTGTGGAACAGTCGTTTAAATAAAAGTTTGGAAAATTAATATTTACTGTCATGTGTGTTGGTTACGCATAGTAAAACACGATGATTACGATTATGGTTTTTTTAAGCATATTCTTATTAAGCGTTTACAATATAATAAAATAAAACTAAGCTATTTACATTCATGTCTTCCATGTTAAGATGGTATAATATAATGTACCTGCAATGGGTTGAAATATCTAGTCGGATTATCCGGCAGTGTTCTGGAATCTATAGCTGGGAGATAAGGACATTTTTAAGTTATTATACTATGACGGCATGTATTGTAAATGGCATCCGTTTCTTTTATGGTTTAAATTTAAAGATTATTATACTTTTATACGACGATAATTATTATATTTTTGTGGACAACTGGGTTTGATAAGTATATAATACCTATATTATATGTGCTAGGCACCAACTATACATTTTTTTAATAGTCTAGGGATAAATATATGTATATACATATTATGATAAACAGTTAATACATTTTTTTTTTATAAAATGCTGAGTATTATTAAATATGGACCCTCTGCCAATCCATATTAAATAAGTAACCAGTAAGTATATACCAAACATTATACTAGTTTGTAATATTAAAAAATTCAAAATTTAAGCTTTTTGTAGGTATTATGTATTATTCATAATATATTTATATTTCAAAATATAACTATATTTTATTTTTGTATATTATGTATATACTATATCGTATACTTACTGAAAGATGTAGAAAAAAATAGGTGCCTACAACTATAACGCTAGGTATATTACAATTTTCAGGCTATAAAACGCAATTTAAAAATGAACCTATACCTAACAGTAAGTATTCTATATATAATAAGATTGAATTTTTTTATGGTGTGCGTCAGCGATGCTACCTCGATGACATATTATTATAAAAGTTGTATATATATAGAATATAAAAAACTGATTGATTGAAGTGTACAGAAGATTGTTATGGAGGTTGTTGTAGAGGGGAAGGTATCGAACTGCTATATCTTCGCCGACGAGCAAACTAAGCGTGAATAATATACCTACTGAGTGTACGTAAGTTTCAGCACGTATACACAAAATATGGAATGTTGTTTGTAGGTATGAAATGTGTAAGTCCATTACCTGTATAATATCAGTAAGTAATGGTAATTGATTGTAAATTATAATATAATTAATAATTATAGTAAGTAGGTTGGTACTGAAGTCGTTTGCGACTAATTATTCAAAATAATAATTATAATACTATTGTACACGGCCAAATACCGAAGTTCTTTATGTCAAGTTTTTGTTATTGATATTTATTATATTTTGTTTTACAGTTATCACGTGTCCGGACGACTGTATATAGTCACAAGAGAATATCATGCAATGTATTATAATATTACAATTTTCAGTATATATCTGATATAAAATACATGGCAGTGTTTGCGTTTAATAATAAACGACGCTTGGAGGACTGTTTTTCTTTCATTTTTATTTTTATTTTTTTAGTACCGCCGCGAAACTGCGTGGAAAATATTATCAGATTTTCATTTTAAATCGTCTTTACGGAAGTCGTATATATATCGTTATCGAAAAGACAGTACAACTAAGACAACAAAAAAACTATGCACGACGTCGACAGCCATAAATAGTATACTCCATGCGGCCATCGGTCGACGATGAATTTAAAGCAATAGACAATAGTAATATCGCGTGTTGTTTTATTCGGGCAAAAAAGTATACAGGATGATTCACTAAACACGTCCATTAGTTTTTTTTTTTAGTGTGCAAGACACTAAGACTTGATGTTGATATTTAAAAAAAAAATATCAACATAATATTATAATATTATATTATAGCAAGTAATTACAAGTTTGATAATTTGACTACATTCATGACATTATACTACACAAGTCTTTATTTAATTGGTCGTAAAAATATGGTAAGAATGTTGAAAATAAGGAAGATGTTAAAAAAAAATTACAACAATTGTGTATAAATTATAATATTATAATGACACAATTAAGACCTTACCTTAAACCTTACCTATGTTTTTGAAAGCGATTGCTCATAAATTAGGTATCGATAATATCGTACGATTTAAAGTTTATTATAATTATATTTTATATATTTGGTAAATCAGTATCGAAGAGCCATAGAAGATAATGAGATTAACGTATGCCCACTTAGGATACGAACAAATAATTTGTTTTTTATACTTATATAAAATATTTTTTTCGCAAATTTAAAAGTACCTAATGGCTTACATGATAGACATATTATATAATATATTTGTCAAAATCTTTTTTTTTGTTATAGCTATCTTGGAATATCTTGCGCACCTATCGCCGAATTGTTTTGGATTTGCCTATTCCACATACGCCATAGAGCCATAGAGCATATAAAGGCATAGAGCCTTTAAAGTAGTAGGTATTGTCAATACTTAATACTGTTAATAAGTTTCTACTTCTGTAAACCCTAAAAAAAAACATCGAACATTTATTTAGTAGCTTATTGAGTATGAGATTTTGATATCATCTAACCAATCGTTAAGACATCACAATTCGCGATCGAAATCAAAATCGGATTCGATTAAACATCGCTTTGAATATTTTGCTAGAGTAGACATTTATTTTGTTTTTGAGGTACCTAATGTACAAAAAAACGCCATCCTCATGCACGACTAATTACAAGTTTTGATTGAGAGGTGGATTTTAAATTTGAACTTTGTTCTATAGGTTTAGGAATTAAGCCTTAAGGTTAAAGGTATAGGAGAAGTTTTTAAAGTAAAAGGCACCCATATACGTATATAATATAAATATAATATATTTATTGTATATAGACATAAAGTAAACACAAATACAAATATTCTTATAAGATATATCTATTCAACTTTCTTTCAAAATTTGCCTTTAGAAATTAAAACAAAGAAATACAAGTATTGAGAAATAATACCTACATAAATACATATTAACGCGAAATAATCACTATATTTAATTATTCAAACGAGAATGGGTAGCTTAAAAGCTATAAATTATAGACTTGAAGGGTTGATAAATGGTTTTAACTCAGTTCAGTCGAATAGGAAAAGTGAATTATAAAATTTGATAAACAATACGATTTATTAAAAAACTAAGTAAAGTTAAGGTTTAAAAAAAAATTTTAAAGAAACATCTCCTGGTGCCATATGTTGCAGTACCCTCTCTGATATATTTTGATTTATGGGTGGCGTTTACATTATAAATATTTACAGCAGCTCTCGTGTTATATAATATTCATACGTGACCACGCAGTGTTTCGTGTCAAAATAAAATCGTGGAAAACAAGAAAGCGTTTTTACATTTTTAATTATTTCTCGCTTGTTTATACGCATTTTCACCCTCGACGAAACCACAAACCATATATGTATATATGTATGAGTGTAAAATGTACACTGAAAGACTGAAAAAGAAACCCGAAGAAACACGATTATTCGTCGTCGTCATGAAACGCACATTACAGCGATTTTCCACTTTCCGCTTTGGCCGATTTGTGATGATAATTTATTTATTGCTGTCGCCGAGAGGTCGAAGGTAACAACTTCGATAGTTACCCACCTAATCGAATAACGAATATAATATTATAGTAAATCAACATTTAACATATTTTAACTGCGTAAGTAGTGATACAATAATCGAACAGACGAAAAAATAACAAAATAAGAACTATATATTATTATTAATAATATTTATTCGGTACTCTTATAAATCACAGTTCCAAATTCAAATTCCTCAAAATTATATTATGGTTTTAATTGTTTGTGGTTTCAACGACAGACACAATATGAAGAAGTCTCCTTTTGTACTACGTAAGCATGTCAGATGTCTACCCACTTTTGTAGTAATTTCTAAAAAAAAAAACAATCAAAACTAAAGTTTTACAAATATTGCGTGATTTAACATAATGTTATGTTTAATCAATACAATTTTTGGGTTTTACGTAGGAAAACATTTGTTTACTAAGAACAAAAACCCAAATGTGCTTACTTAGTAAATTAATCTACAAGTTCAAATAAAAAAGGAGATGCTGTTCTATTTTTCACAAAGAGGCAATCTAAATATAAAAAAAAAATGGTACCTGTTGAATAATATTATAGGTAAATAATATATTTTTGTCCAATTTGTGGGTTCTTCATTATTAGGTATATTTAGGTATAATAATGTGAAATATTAGTGTGCACTGATCATTTAACTGATACACTTTGGACAAATTTTTGGTTGTGATTTATTTAACATTTTTTATACCTACTGAGTGTACATATTATAAAACGTCCGTCAGTGGCGTAAGCTCTCTAGTGCGAATGCACAATTATAAAATATAGTAGTATTTTTCTATAAATAGCTAATAATTAGCAATAACTAGGGTTCGGGACTTATTGCGCACAAATTGTAGGAAATATGCATGCATATATGCACTTAAAATAACCGAAATATGAACTAACAATTTTTTTAAATATAATTAAAAAATTTGATTTATTTATTTAAATTTAGACAATTTTTTGTAATTAGTTATTTTTTGACAACAGCAACACTATCAACATTATATTACTGAAATGTATGTTCGATTTCGTTTTCTTCGTCTTCTCCTACAATGAAAAAAGGTTGGGTTTTTTTTAAATATATTAATTAATTATTAAATATAAAAATGATGAATTGTTTACCTGTAAAGTTTGACTGTACATTAAGACATTTTCTGATATTATCAAATTTAAATGAAAACTGATTAGGTATATTGAACAACGCAAAAAAGTAAAAAAAAAATAAAGTTAATCTTTAAAATAAAAATATGTACTTAATATAAAACAAAAACTGTGTAAATATGCTATAAATAACAATTGAACTGCCAAAATCGGTAAATATGCATTTTGCTCAAAAAACAGCAAAATATGCGAAAATATGCAATTCAAATTTTTGTATTTCAACCCGTTATGACTTGAAACAAATTTAAATCTTACTTAGACTATTCTGCAGACTATAAATGCAACAAGTCCCGAACCCTACTAATTATAAACCATAAACTTTGTTTGAAAATCTATATAAATATTTAAAAATGCGTTTGTACAATTTCGCGATTTTTATCAATGAAAAATGTCATCTAGATGAATTTATTTAGATTAGTAAAAAAATGATCTAAGACGAACGTTTAGATAACTTGTCACTATTTGTCTAGATAAGACAAACGATGAACAAATAATTATCTAGATATAAGTCCGAGCACCGGTTACGACGACGCGACACAGTCGAATCTCCAACCACTAAGTCGGGACGGGAAGATAAGTCACGTCGGGCGAATACAGACCGCCCGCGCTCGCGCTCTCGTTCTTCAACCGTCCGACGGACAACGAACCAATGCCGACAGTCTTTGTTTTTCCTAGTTCGACCACTGTGAAAACGAACTACTTACTTATAATTAATAACAAATAATATAATAATATCAAATAAAAACCAATTAAATAGGCAACAAATGTTACAAGAACGTTTATTGTGTAAACATTTTTACAGTTTTACAGTTTTACATTTTTACATTTTTACATTTTTAACATTTTTCAGTTCGAGGTTCTAAATTTATATTATTATAACTGTGTATCACAGGACATTATGGACCATTATGTTAGGCGCAACAAAACATTCGTCTAAAAAAACGCTTTGTTCTTTTCCACAATGCCGTCCTGCGCTTAGGCCGTTTAGGCGGGGCCTCTGCTGCCTGCTCGGTTTCATCACACGGCACATTCGCGGTTTGTACCGCCGTCCGCGCATCAGCCAACTGGGACGAATCTCGTGACGAACGAAACCGGACATAAATGTTCGGCATAGAACATGCACGCCGTCTCGGCGGGTCCACGAGACCACGGCTTAGCTTTTGCGGCGACGAGACGTGCCGTACGTCATCCACACCAAACCGTACGTGGACGTTGGGCATTGAACACGTACGCCGTCTCATAGAATCCGCGTAACCGTGGCTCGACTGCTGCGGCGGCGAAACATACGGCGAAACCTGCAGTGGGGTCGAGACGGCCGGCAAACATGCGGATGGCGAAGACTCGGCCGGCGATGATGCGAACGGCGCATCCGCAATGACGTCGTCGGCCCCAGGCGACGTAATCGCCTTGTTCAGCAAAGCGATATAACACCTGAACGTGGGGCCTGCGTAGTTGACCACGACGATTTCGGTCGGGCCACTACTCGACGGCTCGGCCGTCACCGTTTGCCGTCCCAAGTCGTCGGCTGCAGGCTGCGAGCCGGTCATAACCGGCGAAGCGGCAGACGGCAATTCCAACCGGACGTCGGCTGCATCACCCGCAGACGGCAGTTCCAACCCGTCGTCGGCTGCATCAACCGCAGACGGCAATCCTAAACCGACGTCGGCTGAATCGCCCCCAGAATGCCGTCTCAACGCCGGGCCGACGAACTGATCGCAGCTTTCCGACCGGACTTCACAGGTATTTTCATTCGTTTCGGCGGATGGAGTTATCATCTCCTCTTCAGTCGACTTGATAGAAGCTTCAATGTTATTCGACATATTTCTATATACTTTAGTGATAATATAATTATATTAACAAAAAACAGTGTTGTAACTTTTGACAAAAATATTACAATGTATATACGTAGGTACAATTGTAACGATATATCAATAATGAACTATGTCTCAGGAAATATATTATGTACCAAATAATATAGTTGTCCATAGCAACAATATTTTTAAAGCTCTCGTCCCGGGAATTATTATTATATATTAGTTTATTAATGATCACTAAAATATCATGTTAAATTCAAATTTAAAAATAAAAATAATGCCAAGAAATTAAACAAGTTAAGAATAAGCTTGAGTGTGCTGAATTCCCGGTTCCTAAACATATTTTAATACAACCCATTAAGCTATATGTATTATATTATGTTCAATTTAAATAAAATTTGGTAACCTTTATGTTTTCGTGTAATTGGCTAGAATGAATAATATATAAACCGTCGTAAAAAATCTATAAGTATAGTGATATAGGTATACAAACAATCGTAACTGCGAACAAAAAATATACTTCTTAATACCGCATAAAAATCGTATAACTATTTACTGGTAACTAACGGACGGGTGGATGTGGCCCCTCGATTTATTATGACATTACGGGAAAACAAAATAAAAAAGAAAGCTATGTACAATACGTTTGTTGGATGTATGCTAGGGAATGGTGCGGCTATAGTAGGAGTTAGTATGTATTGGACCCATCGGATTCGGAGGTCCTGCGATCGTTCTCGCAAACATATAATAATATTGGCAGCCGGCATTTGCCCAACCCGTCGTCGTTCGATATACATAATATGTGCATATTAAACTATACAGTACACACACACACACACACACACCGTCCGCCGATAAGCATGCGGGAAAAAGGCCGGTGCAGGTGAGGGAAATCAGTATTATTATTTCGTCGTCGTTGTTGTTGTGATTCGTCTTCTCGGCCGCTAGCGGCCTCTAATTTTGACGGGGAACGCGAATAAGATCCAAACCGGGCCGCCCGGAGCCCTCAAGGGGGGTAAAACTCGAATAGATTTGAAAAATTTGAAAAAAATCGTGTAAAGTGATAAGGAGCGCTGAAAACGCGGCGACCGCCCATCGGGGAAACGGGATTTTTTCATTGGTAGTCTCTTACGCTAGTTGAGAAAATCGACATAGGCGGCGCCCTCGGTTTCATGCTTTATATTGTCTACCACCGACGCGTACTTGGATATTAAACAATTTATTATTTCATTCAAACATTTTGATGAATTTATTTATTTTTTTATTGATGGTTTTATAAGTTGTAATTATTAAAATAAATATAAAATAATAAAAAAATAAGCCCCCCATGAATTTATTAACCTATCATTTTCAACACATACGTATTATTTTATTATTTTTAAATAATTTTGTGTTAACATATTACATAAAAAAAAAAGGGAGAAGCATAACCTAATTTTATTATTTGATAAAATATCCTGATTTAAAAAAAAAGCTGGAATGGGTGCCTATTACCAATGTTCACGACCCCGCTATACCTTCAATAGCGCCGGCACTGGACTCGTACTCGTGGATGCCATTTTATACCTTTTCAGTATGTCGATTGCGTCAAGAAGTTGGATAGGTAAATTATTGTTTCTTACCTTTTTATATTCTGATTCCGTCCTATTGTATAATACATAATCATTTAATTACACCTTTTTAATATGATCTAATTAATGACTATTGAATACATTCGTAGTTCTAGAATTTTTATTTTTTCACTTTTTATTAATGTTAATCCACGGAAACTTAGCCTATTGGGTGGTTTTTACTTGTGGGAGGGTACTGTAGGATTTAAATAAGACATTTTTAGTCCGTGAATATGTCATTTTAAAAAAGGCTTTTAAGTTTAAACTGAAATAGTTTTAAGGTATTGTAAAGGTGTTATCATTTTGTTTTTTAAGTTGTTTATTTGTTTATCAATAAAATTATTTGTTCTGCGTTGTACAGGTGTTAAATTATGACGTTATTTTTATGTAAGTATTAGTTTGGCATTGTTTTAAAATATTTAGAAATCAATGAATATTGGGATGCAATGTGTAGGAAAAAGAGTTAAATTTTGAATGAAAGCTTTCACAAGCGTTTGTAGTACGCTGCATACTACTGCTCATTTTAGCCAATCAGCCCACATTTCAGGCGGAAAATTTTGAATTTTTGAAAAAAAAACTCCGATGCCCCACATTTTGTGGAAACAATATTTAAACTTGTCAATAATACGGATTTCTTTATTTTTTTCACTAAAAATGGTAATCATTTTTAATTTTCAATATAAACTATAAACTTCAAAGTATTTCTCGACTCTTAGGTCACTTGACGTACTAAATCGCTACGTGTTCGTAAATTGATAAGACCTATCCTTGAGATAAAATTTTCGTTATCTCATCAAGTAAAAACAAATTCGTGTTTATTAAATATACTTGCACGCCATATAAAAAAAATATATTAGGTTTAATATGTCAATTTATGTGCGTCACTTAAACGCTTACCTATACTATAAAATAGGACGCAATTGGAACAGAGAAAAGGTAAGAAAAAAATCGTTTACCTGTGTCTGGGACGCAATCGACAAACTCCGGTACTCGCGTTGTCGACTGGTAGCTAGTTAGGGTGACACTAAAAACAAATAAACGTTGCAGAACTCCTACAAATGTAGGTAATCTCCTAAATAGACGTAGTGTTGACTCCTACAAACGATGGCAAAAATAATATGTGGTAAGTTTTTAAAAAAAAGGTGGACAAGTGAATACCGCTTGTACCGCTGTTCTTTCCTCCTGCCATACTTGTATAAATTTAATAATTTAATAATTTCCTTCAGTTTGAACCGTTTAGTTAATTAATTACCATACATTATTAAATAATAAAAAACCAAAAGACTTATGTAAGTATATAGGTAAAAATATCAAAATTATGTTAAAAAATAAATCAGTAGAAAAAAATATGCCTTTTTGAAATAAAAAATAAAATATTTGTCTTGCAATACATTTATAAATGTTATACGAAAATCAATTTAGCTACCTATATTTGATGATATTGTGAATAAAGTAATTTATATATTCACTTATTTACGTGGAACCTTGTTTTAAATTTCCAATCCTTAACTATAAAAGTTGAACCTTTTATACATTTTTAACTGCTATTGTAACAATATATCAGGAGCCTTGCATTCATTTTATACGCTTTATTACCCAACAAATAATAATTTATTTGTATTAAAAAAAAATTGAAAACTGACAATGTCAGTAAACAGTTCATAAAGAGTCAAAATATTTTCAAAGTTTTATGGTGTATAGAAAATTAAAATAAACATTCAGTAAAATTTTCATGTATCTACAATTATTCGGTTTTACATAACAATAAAATAACAAAACCTCTACATAAGAAATCGAGTAAACATCCAAATCCAATATTGTAAAAATATGAATTTCAAATGCTCATAAAAATTTAATTTGATTTGCTTGTAGACATTTTTTTCTTGATAAAAGTAGACAAACTTATGAGGAATTAGGCTAAAATTACATTTTAAAATCTTAGATTTAAAAAAAAAATAATTTTTATGAATTCTCAAATCAAAATAATTTTCTAATTTTGGTGTGTTTTAAATGATGAACTGAAGGCATTGCACCGGCTACTCCAGGTACTATTTGAATAGTACTGATTATATCATATAGAGTATTTTGTGTTTGAACAGCCGCTTCTTTTATCTTATTCACAGCCATTTTGTATTGGATTTTAAACGGATCGGGAACATGATTATGTGAGTTTTCCTTAGGTTGACTTTTAATTTCTCCGTTTATCGTAATTATTCTACCTTTACATGAACTTTCTACGCAACGCCAATATATTGTGTTATTTTGTTTTCTATCTTCACGATGCAAAAAGCCACTATACAATAATAAATCCTTATTTTTATTACTTTTTACAAATTCCATTGATAATAATATTAATATATTTTTTCACTGCACACTTTTTTTTTAAGGAACGAAAATATTAAGTTAAATAATACAAGCTACACATTTACGCACTGTCGAACTACAACTGTAGGTATTAAATTGTGTAAGCTCAAATATAACGCGATTGACAATCTTATCCATATTTTCTATATATATATAAGTTAAATATTAATTAAGATAGCATATTGACGATATCAGTAGGTATAATGATATTATTGTAAACATTGTCTGGTTTGTAAATGGCGGCCGACTTCGATGACAAAAAGGAGACGGCTATCTATAGTTGTTGTATACAGTGTGATTCCTTTTAAAGGTAACACTAAATAATTCTGTCCAGTGACATCGGATTAATATGCGGTTTTCGGGAAGGGATAGGGAATACATAAATACACATTTCTTGATGATTTTTACATTTTTAGATCTTTCCGGGTGCACATATGCGCAATACAACTTGCATTTTTTTAAACGGCAACAGGTGTTTTGAATACCAAATTCGGATAGACCGAATTTTTTTAAGTCGATTTGGTCCTTTTTACCATAGCTCTAAAATCAAAATTGATCAAATGGAAACCAGTCAAAGTTTATATTAAAATTATTGAATTTTTCAACAATCATACTAGAATTTTTTGAATTATTATGAAATTTCAAGTATTTTTTTTGTTTCCGTAGGTTTGCAGATATTATTAAATCATTTAAATTTAATTTTGAGGAATTAATTAACCTCAATTAGACGTAAATGTTAGTTCATTTACTAAGAAAAGATTAAACAAACTGATATGATTTATTTCTCACAACTTCTATTATTAAAGTTTCTATTTAAATTATTAATTTTATCATTTATTGTTATTTTTCATGATACAAGTGGGTAATTACTTGTAAACTCTAAGATTATTTTATTTGTAGTATTTACTAAAATAAACCAAATTTATTTATGGTGTGCTAAGAACGATATTATCTTAATGTCCGTATAAATCTGACAATAATAACTTATTATAACTGATAAGTTTTAGCATTTATTTAAATGTGGTTATGAAAAGTCATTACAAGTTTTAAACTCGTATGTAACGCAAGTATTTCATTGAAATTTAAAAATGACAAGTAATAATAAAAAAGTTGATATGCTTTTAGTTTATGGTGAATGTCGACGTAATTCACGAAATGCCGCTAGACTTTATGCAGAACGATATCCCGAACGATATCACCCTCACAATTACTTTGTCCGAATTGAATCGTCTTTGAGAAATAGTGGTGAGCTACCTGCAAGACAAGTTGATAATAGACGTAATCAAAGACAGTTGATTGGACAGGCAAACGAACAGGACGAATTGCAGGTATTAGCATATGTTCAATTAAATCCTCGATCTTCGATTAGGCATTTAAGCAACGAAATTGGAATTTCCTATAAAAAAGTTCATAAAATTTTGAAAAAAAATAAATTGCAACCGTATAGGCCTAATTTAGTACAAAAGTATATGTGTACGTATACAAATGTGGGTATATATACATCCGATGCGCATCGTCCGGTCGAATGGAGGTCGCGCGCGTCTTGTAAGCGATCAATCACGGGCGCGCGGCACAGAGGTTTCCCGATGGCTGTGATTTGTCACTAACAGCGGCCTGATTGGTTATTCGGACGTTTGAATGGACACTCGGCCGGCGCGTATGTATACACTAACGGAACCCATATACATGTATACATATTATACCCACACACGTACACACTCACACACACGCACACGCGCACACACACAAACGTATTTGTACACGATATATTATAATATATATAATATCATATATATGTTACGGTAAATAATGTAAAACATGAAAACTACGTAATTAACCGGTAATTATCGTAAATATGTATATAAAATGGAGATTTTCGATATTCGCTGGCTATTGGTAAATGTTATGTATGATACTAAAATTTGATTATAATAACTTTTATGTTTTTCTGCTGCACAGTTTTACATTAGGTAGATGTTTAATATCTATAAATATGTTTATGAGCAAGATATCTGATACCTAAAGATTAAAGGTATAAGTAATCGATAATAAAGTTCAGTTTTAGGACAGGGTATCGAATATTCTAGAACGTGCAATAACGATCGTAATGACCTGCGACAATTGCCGATAACGTTTTGACGGCCCATTACGTCTTTCTGACAAATACACAGATATCCGAGATCCGACAGTATTGTAGACAGTGTCATCTGGCGTGTGTGTTGTTCGTCGGTATGTATTACTTTCTAATGACAATAGAACATGTCCTTTTTTAAATAATGGTTTTGATGACTGGCAGCATTTGAATTCATATATTCCAGATCACGAAAAACCTAAAAGTCATTTAAATAATTTTATATCTTGGAAAGAACTAGAAAAAAGAATACATATGGGAGTAACAATAGACTGTGAATTTGAAAAGTCTATTGAAAAATAAAAATAAAAATGGCGTAACATATTGAGAATTATAATTGATGTTATACTTTTTTGCTCAAAAAATAATTTGGCCCTTAGAGGTACTACTGAAAAAATTGGTGATTTGAACTCTGGCATTTTTTTACAGTTAATAGAATTTGTTAGTCACTATTCTCCCATACTAGCTCAACATGTCCAAGAAGTTAAGCAATCTAATTTTTGTACTAGTTATTTTTCACCTACAATTCAAAATGAAATCATCGTTTTACTAGGACAAACAATAAGAAATAAAATTATAACAAGTATAAAAGAGGCAAAATATTATGGTATTATGTTTGATTGTACACCTGATATATCACATAAAGAACAAATGTCGCAAATTATTAGATATGTTAAAATTGATAATACTGAGATTTCAATTGAAGAAAGTTTTGTCGATTTTATGCATTTTAAACATTTTTTACAAGGGCGGAAATATGATAAATGGCCAGGAGCGCTAATGAACATTGCTACGACTCTGAATGTCTGTAAACAGCTCAAAAAGAGTCAAATTATTTTCAAAATTGTATGGTGTATAGAAAATGCTATTATAAATATTCAGTGAAATTTTCAAGTATCTACAGTCATTTTTTTTAGAGTTGCACCAAAAACCAAAATCAATTTTCTCGAAAACAGATTTTGCGTAATAATTCCCGTTTTTCCTTAATTTTTCTTTTGTTTTTCACGTCCCCAAAGTACTAACCAGATCCACTTTCCTATCAGAAAAGTTACTATTGAAGAAAATCCAAGCACTTTTACTGTCCTAAAAGGTGATGAGTGATGACAGACACAAAAAAAAGTAAAAAAAAAAAAAACACACATCATTGTAAAATCAATACATTCATCGCTTCACTCGAATCTAAAATGCTATGAATATTACAAAAATATTTATAAAAACTTATACCCCAATTTAGAACCAATTCCTAATTAGTAATTACGCAACTGTAATGACTTATGAATTACTCTATAGAAATATTGATAGCCAAAAATGTTATAGATATCATTTAATTAACATTGTCCGCACTCCACATATTAAACTAAAGCATAAATTAGTAAAAGACCCAATAAAAGAAAAAAATCTACAGTTAATATTATTAACCTACTTACTACCTACTAGATTTTGATTTTTTTAACTTAAATTTTTAAATTTTGATAATTTTCTGTTAGTATAAATGGTATCTATTACATCGTTTGATGTGGAAAGGTGTTTTAGTCAATATAAATCTATTCTACGTTCAAATCGCCGGTCGTTTGCATTTTAAAATTCGAAACAACATATTATCATAGTAGCATTTAATAATATAAACTAATATTTAATGTAATTATATAATTCAATATTTAACGTTATAAGTTTAAAGAATTAAAATTTTTTTTAATGTTCTCGTATTAAGTGTTCATTTTATCATATTTTACTGTCGAATTTTAATGTATAATTTATTTAGAGTAATTTGAAAAAAATCATTATAGAAAATATGTTTATTTAATAATATTTATGTGGTATAAACAAATGTATATTTCATCATTTTTTATTGCTTATAAATCCTAGCACTAATTATGACACAGCGTGTGTGTGTGTGTGTGTATTCTGCAGACATTTCGCTACCGCAGAAGTATATAGGTACACTTTGATTTCAACGCGTATTTGTTGACGACGAACCACTCCTACTTTTAAATAATTTGCGGTTAGCGTCAACAACTTGCGACTTGCGAACTGTTGAGGTCAGCCGACGGGAGTTGGTTACCACGGTATATAGAGAGATATAATCAGTACAATTTAAATACGGTATAAACATGGTATAATATAATAATATGTTATTGACAAATTAATGGTGTTGGTGGAATCGAAAACTTAATACATACAAAACAATAATGACATAAAATGTATGGCTTGAGGCGAGTGGTGGACGTTGACATAAAACTGTACGACGCCGGACAAATGACGGCGAACGTGCACTAACGGCCGCAAACAAACGAGAACGATAAACGTCAGAACATTGGCGGACTTGAACATTGACGGACGAAAAGTCCGACAATCACAACGGGCGTCGCGGGTTCAAGACATTTCGACGGGGGCCTGGCACAAACGTACCTAAGCCAAAAACCGGTTGACCGGCGGTGAACCGTGGTAACTGCAGGTAACATAGGCAGGATCACGGTGGCGCAGGGGGATGAGGTCGAACTTTGCGGAATCAATCCAGGTCAACAGAACACTGGCAGAGGCATATTCTGCGTGTAATGTTGACCATGGATTTCCACATGAATCGTTTGGACCTCTTCCATAATGACCTACGGCGGTTCGGCCGTGCGGGATCTGGCTGAATTTCAGCTGTCACCGGTGGAACAACAGACTTCGCTGGTCCGTACACGGGCGAGTGAATGCTTAGCTCCGCGGAAGATCTGAAAACGGCTGCATGTTCTCGCAGCGGCCGTAACTGCAGTAGCCCAACCATTGTAACAATCCTGCGATCCACCGCCAAATCCAGAGCGTGGATCAGGGAAAGGCCATCATAACGTTGCTGCAGGCATTTCAGCGTTTCCGCTTGGTCCGCAGTCGTAAGAACAGGTGACACTGGTGGTAAGTCGGACTGTACTACCGGGTTGGTCACGGGTGCAGAGACATCAGTCCTGAGTTCTGGCGTCGACCGGTAGCTCTCTGCAATACCGCACCGTCGAAACCCGTCAGTTGTGTTCTTGCTGTTGTATGCCCACCACTATATTATAGACTATAGAGACGCTCATTTAACAGAGTATAATAACGCCTGTGTGTAGGCGTCTTATCTTAGATATTTTGCTTTTGCACG
Organism: Sitobion miscanthi; assembly: GCA_008086715.1. NCBI lineage: Eukaryota > Metazoa > Arthropoda > Insecta > Hemiptera > Aphididae > Sitobion > Sitobion miscanthi. The sequence continues at coordinate 25,000,835 of CM017805.1, read as the reverse complement.
ACAAGACTACTGTATCGGTCCTGTCGGCAATTCAGTCTAGAACCCGACTCATTCGAGTTAAGTAGTGTGCTTTTTAATATAAATTACATGTTTAAAACTAATAAAGTATAATATTCTTATTTAAATCCAAACGTGTATTCTTTTTAATAATAAACTATCAACAACATTTGATTATCACCCGCTACACAGAGAACGGTTTCAACAAATTGTCGTCTTCGGATACAACCAAGGACACAATATAAAATATAACAGAACATCACGGGCATATACGGTGGCGTTCATAACATTGGTGGCAGCGGTAGCCGTTTTTCCTTTTCATTTCTTTTGAAAAAAAAATTCTGTCAAGTGAGTGATATATTCAAATAATTATTGCAAAAAAAAAAGTGAACACGAAAGAATTATTATTCACACGGAGGCGCTTTTACATAAATATTGGTGAGGAAACTATTCTATAGTTCCCGATATTTACGTCACACGCATCTACAAATACACCGTAAGAGGTGCTACTTGTTTTATACCACCTACGTAAAAAAAAACGTGTGCACCATATTTTATCGGTCGTTATAAATAAACAATCAACGCATATTGTCAATACCAATACGCATATTTATACGATAAGCTACACTACATCTCGTCTACATCGATTAATTAGTAAACAGAAATTAATTAATCGTTCAAATTAAACAAAACCCACCACTGTGGTCTCCGCGCATACCGGTTTCGGAGCGTAGAACTTCAAACGAAATAACTTGAAAACTACGTGGGAACGACACCGTGAGACGCGACGAGTTCAACAAGGGATCCAGATAGTCGGTCAAAGAAGTCAATCACTATTCACTATGCAGTTCGGAGTAATAACAAAGACCGTCATACTGTGAGTAAAAAAAAAATATATATATAAAACATAAATATTTTTATATTATAATAATATTATTATCACTAACTTGAATAATAGAATAAAATTACTGTATTTTATTTTGACCTACTGACATAATTGTAATTTTTTTTATTATTATTATTGTCGTTTTGTTTTGTTGTTATTATACATTATAATAACAAACTAACACTTTTAATGTATGTCTACTCAATCAAGTAGTAATAATAGTAGCAGTGATAGGAGTCCAGATACATCTACAGTAAATAAAGATTATAGTACTCCTATACCAAATAACTTTGACGATAATTTAAAATATACTGGCCCAAATACTAGGTCACGAACAAACCAAAATAAAAGATACCATAGGAAATCTAGAAGTGTAGAATCATTATTCTCTGATACTAAGGGTAATATTTCAACTTCAGTACCTTCGGATCAAATAGGTGAATATAACACACCAAAACAATTAAATAAAAATACCGAACTACTCGATTTAAAATTTTCGGGGGTGGATAATTCGTGTACCATTTCCAAAATGAACAATACAGTTCTTTCTTTAGAAACAGCCATTAAATTGGTTCCTTTTTTCAATGGTGAAGATTCAGCTGATATCTATCCTTATCTTAGCGCATGTGATTTTGTAATGTCCAATGTCGAAAACAACATAAAGCCAGTTTTGTTACAAGCTATTCGTACAAAATTAAGTAAAAAAGCTTTTGCGATAACTCAACATCGCGATGTAGAAGATTGGGCAGGACTTAAATATTTACTCGAATCAAATTTTTGTGCTAAACGTACACCAGGGTATCTACAACTTGAACTTACATCAACAAGACAGTCTCAGGGAGAGTCAGTTCATGACTACTCTACAAAGGTTGAAAATCTACTTAATGAATTATGTAATGTGAGCACAAAGGGGAAATCAACCACAGATGCCACAGCAATACGTACATATATAAAAGAAATTACTTTAACGACATACGTAGAAGGATTATTACCACATTTAAGAACAGTGATTAAATCAAGAAACTTTGAAACACTGGAAGATGCGATGAAGGCAAGTCTTGAAGAGCAAAAAATTTATCAATCATCAAAAGAGACTCAACGAATACTTAAAGGAGGAAACCAAGGCAGAAATAATAATCAAAAATATTGCGAAGTTTGCAATCGTAATAACCATTTTACAAATCAATGTAGATATGGAAATCGCGGTCAAGATACTGGCCAACAATATGTTAAATCAAAATTACATTCAAATCCAAATAATAAAGATGTAAAGAAGATAACATGTACTTATTGTAATAAACCGGGACACTCCGAAGATGTATGTTACAAAAAGAAAAAAACAAATAAATCCAATGAACAGTTTTCGGGAAATGGGCCAAGACCGAGTGGCTCGGGCAACCAATCGGTCAAAACATTAAAAACAATAGCCTTAAACCTGCAAGAACCTTGTCATTCAGAACTAAATTAATCGATAATCATGCTTTATATAAAATTCCACAATGTACAAAAAAGATCGTAAAGCTACTTGTAGACACAGGAGCTGATCTTAATTTAATAAAACTAGATGCGCTTCACGATGATGTTCAAGTATCAGACACAAAAATATTCATGTTACAGGGGATAAATGATCAAACAGTTAAGACCATGGGATTTACTATGTTGACAGTCATAAATGGAAATCAATCTTCCGAAAGTGAATTTCATGTAGTTCCGACAAATTTTCCAATTATAGGCGATGGTATTTTGGGGAAACCGTTTTTAACGGAGAATCAAATTGTCATTGACGTAGGAAAAGGGGAAATTACTTCAACATTAGATGACGTCACAACTATTCCAGCTAGATGTGAAACAATTATTCCAGTAGATGTGTCAGATCTACAGATTCAAGAACATCAGAGCATACTAGTTTACGCTCAAAATATAAATAGTGAAATAATATGTGGAAATATATTAAATCAAGTAAAAAATCATCAGATTCTCATAAGTATAATTAACCCAACAGAAACTCAAATTGTGGTACCTATTCCAAAACTAACAGAGTTATCACACGAAATAATAAATGAAGAATCGATAAAACATTTTGTACATACTAATAAAGTAACAAAAAATGAACAAAATAGGATTCAACTTCTAAAAAACTTGATCAAAACAGATCATATGAATCTTGAAGAAAAAGTATCTATTGAAGAGTTATGCAGTGAATTTTCTGACATATTTTTTCTCGAAGGAGATAAAATTACATGTACAGACGCTGTATATCATGAAATAAGAACACCAGGAACAACACAACCCATCTATCAACGACCTTATAGACTTCCATATGCACAGAAAGAGGAAATAGATAACCAAATTGAAAAATTGCAGAATGATGGAATAATTGGGCCCAGTGATAGCCCATGGAATGCTCCATTATTAGTAGTGCCAAAGAAGATCGATGACTCAGGTGAACAAAAATACAGAGTTGTAGTTGATTTCCGTAAATTAAACAACCTTACTGTGGGAGATGCTTTTCCAATGCCAGACGTCAATACAATCTTGGATCAATTGGGAAATGCAAAGTATTTCTCGTGTTTGGACATGGCGAGTGGTTACCATCAAATTCCAATGCGATCGGAAGACAGACAAAAAACAGGTTTTAGCACCGAAAAGGGCCATTTTGAGTTCAACAGAATGTGTTTTGGACTAAAAGGAGCTCCGGCAACTTTTCAAAGACTTATGAATCAAGTACTTATTGGTCTCAACGGTGTAAAATCTTTTGTTTACCTGGACGATGTAATCGTTATTGGAACATCTATTAAAGATCATGAAAATAACTTACGAGATGTATTTAAAAGATTTCGTAAATATCATTTGCAACTTCAACCACTGAAATGCCAATTTTTAAGTAAAGAAGTAAGTTATCTTGGTCACTTGATAACTGATGAAGGCATAAAACCAGATCCAAAAAAAATATCGTGTGTAGCTAACTATTGCACTCCAACTAATGCTAAAGAGCTAAAATCATTTCTTGGATTAATAGGTTATTATCGAAAATTCATCAAAGATTTCAGTAAAATATCAAAACCATTAACATCTTTACTAAAGAAGGATCAACAATTTATATGGACGGATGCTTGTGAAGATGCATTTCAAACATTCAGAACCATATTGACCAAGGAACCAATACTTCAATTTCCTGACTTTTCTCGACCTTTCAATATTACAACAGATGCCAGTAATTGTGCAATAGGAGGAATATTATCGCAAGGAAATATTGGGTCAGACTTGCCAATTTCCTATGCATCACGCACATTAAATAAAGCAGAAATAAATTATAACACGACAGAAAAGGAACTGTTGGCAATAATTTGGTCGGTTAAACAATTTCGTCCTTACATCTACGGTCGAAAATTTAACATTATAACGGACCACAAACCTCTATCATGGATGTTTGGAGTTAAAGATCCTGGAGCTCGTCTTACTAGGTGGCGACTTCTGCTAGAAGAATACGATTATTCAATCATTTATAAACCAGGAGTCCAAAATACAAATGCTGACGCTCTTAGCAGAATAGCAGTTTCTACTACTACGGAAATTACACCTCAATCGACTTGTGATTATCAGAAATTTCTTGAAGAAATATCCCAACGTATCATTGTAAACAATAATGTTACTGAAACAGCGGGTAATTTATTCGATGCTGCAGACGAATATGCATTAGGACATTGTGTTTCTCAAGATTTTTGTATGAAAAAAGGATTAGGTCTCGAATTCAGAAGAAAATATGGTCAAATTAAACAGCTAAAAAATCAAAACAAACAGGTAACAGAGATAGCTTCTTTACAAGTAAATGGAAGAACTATTCTTTACCTAATTACAAAAGAAAAACATTGGCAGAAGCCTTCTAATGAAAAAATGTTTTTAACTTTAAAAAATTTGCGAACCTTCTGCGATACAAATAAAATAAAAAAACTTGCATTACCAAAAATAGCTTGTGGAATAGATCAATTAGATTGGTCTGAAATACGCACAATGATTCGATTCCATTTTAAAGGTTCTGAAACCAAAGTACTAGTGTTCGTTGATAACACATATACAGAAGAAGATAAATATAAGATTATCGAAGAATTTCACAATTCACCACTTGGAGGCCATCAAGGAATTTCCAGAACAATCAAAAGAATAAAACAACAACATACATGGAAAGGATTGAAAAAAGATGTACAAAATTTTATATCGTCCTGTCAATCATGTCAGCGAAATAAAACCCTTAATAAAACCGTCAAACAACCTATGGTTATAACAACTACATCTTCCAAACCCTTTGAACGTATATTCCTAGATATTGTTGGACCAATTACCACGTCTAAAAAAGGAAATAAATATATATTGACACTACAAGACGATTTGACGAAGTTTTCTGCTGCATATCCGTTAGTATCTCACGATGCAAATTCGGTATCGAAGGCGTTCGTTGAAGGTTTTGTATGCCAACATGGAATACCGGAGTCAATCTTAACAGATTGTGGTACAGAATTCATGGGTAAAATATTTGCTGCCTGTTGTAAGCTATTGCAAATAGATAAACTACACACGACACCATATCACCCTCAATCTAATGGTGGCCTTGAACGGTCTCATCAAACGTTAGCCGCTTATCTTCGACATTATGTCGATAAACACCTTGATGACTGGGATGACTATGTTCCGTATGCAATGTTTGTATACAACACGACAGTACATACAACAACTAAACACCAACCGTACGAATTAATATATGGATTCCCTGCCTCAATACCACATACATTAAGTAGAACTCCGCAACCTAGATACAATTACGAAGATTATGTCTTCGAGTTGAAACAAAAACTTCAAGAGTCACACAAACAAGCTCGAGAAAATATATTATTAAGTAAAGAAAAATCCAAAGAAACATATGATCAAAATAGACATGAAATTAACTTCAATGTAGGAGATCGAGTTTGGATAAAAAATCACCAACCAAAAGGTAAATTAAGTCCTAAATGGCTTGGACCGTATTCGGTTACTCAATTAAAAGACAATGAAAATGTCATAATACAAAAAGAACGAAAAGAAGTGAAAATACACATAAACGAACTTAAACTGTGTTTTCCGTAAAAAAAAAAGATAATATCATATCATTTTGTATTATTAAAATTAAGTGTAAAAAAAAAGTAAAATAAAAAAAAAAAAAAATTGAAATTATTAAAAAAAAAAAAATAAAAATAATAATATAATGTATTTCTCATATGAACTTGTAGTCAAATAATACACAATGGTGTTTCAGAATAATATGTATGATGGAATCTCTTATTAAAACAGAACCCTTGTACAACATCTCGTATGCAAAAGAATCACCAGGAATCTACTTCGACTACATCTCCGACATGCATACAACAGCTGCAAATTGGGAGATAGCAATATATTTAAATGTGTCCATTTATCAGGCACATTATTTAGAAATCAAAAATTTTCAGGAAGAAACTCTAGCACTTTGCAATGAAGCGACCGAAAGTTTTTCAGATGAATGCAGTTTCTTATGCTTAAAAAAGAAATTTTATACAACTGAAATTTGCTCATTGTTTAAGACTACATCAGAAAAAGTTTTGAACGAATTTGAATTTGAAACTAACAAATTAGTCCAAATAATCGAAGAACAGGATCATTCAAAACATAAACGTAATGTAGCAAACGATATAAAAGAAATTATATATACTCTGTTCGGGTCTATAAAAATAGATGATGTTTACAAATTATATTCAAGTATCAGAACAATGGTAAAAAATGGTCAGAAATCTCAAAATTTAGCAGAAAGTAAATTAATAATTACTCCTGCAAATACTAATAACGCAATAATGATCAATAAACCAACTATAGACGCAACGACGGAAATACAAAATAACATAAGACAAATTCGCCGTTTTATTTTAACAGAACGAGAAGAGTTTAGTGATGAAAATATTAAAATTATATTGGAAAAACAGATTATAAATTTCAATTTAATATATAATCAATATGCTTTAGAAGTAGGAAAAATTATTCAAATCCTACATTCTGCTATGTATGGAAAATTACACCCTTTAGTAATATCATCAAATCAATTATTAGATGAAATTAAATTAATCAAATTAAATCTTTCGCCTGACTTAAACATTCCTGTAAAATTAGATGTATCTGGTATATCTGAACTGTATAGAATAATGCAAACTACAATCGTTAAAAGTAATGATTTAATTATATTTATCAATACGATTCCTTTAGTATTAAGTAACATGTATAAACTATATAATGTTCTACCAAACCCAGTATATTTAGAAAATAAGAAATTTATGTTTATACAACCTAGGTTTAAGTTTATAGCCATAACTATTGATCAGGAATATTTTATTAACTTAAGCGAAAACGATGTTAGTTTGTGTACTGATACAAACCGTTTTAAAATTTGTAAAAACCTTTTAGCCAAAAGGGTAGTGACCTCAAACGAATGTGAAATAAATTTAATTTCTTATTCAGATATAACAGAATTAGCAGATTTTTGTAAAATAAAATACACTTCATTCAAACATGGGATTTTTCATAAGCTTATGTCATCAAACTCGTGGATTTTCACGGTGACAAAGCAAAATTTAGTTGTAACGTGTTCTAATAAAGATTCAATTACAGAAGTATTAATTGGATCAGGAATATTATCATTAAGCGAACAATGTTCCGCAATTTCAGGAGGTTATCGCATGATTCCGTTTAGAACAATTTATTCAGAATTAAAATCAGACTTTATACCAACTATAAATTTAACTAAATATATACATAATGCTAACACAATAAAAGAATTTGTATCACCAGAAATGGTATTTTCAAAGTATAAAGATGATAATGAAGTCACTATCCCAAAAGATAATTTAGATTATAAGCAATCTTCAATTTATATAAATTATTATTTTATTGGTTTAATAATACTATGTTGCTTACTAATAATTATTCTGTCAATTATCACAATAAGAAAAATATTTAAGTTTAAGAAAATTAATAATATCAATGTAAATCAACCGAGTTCGACGGAAAAAAATGAACAAAATCAAGTAGAACTTAAAATAAGAAAAGGAAAATCATTACCCAAAATAATTGTTTAAAAGTAGGATAATGATCTTCCGTCTAACCCGGGGGGTGTTGTATGCCCACCACTATATTATAGACTATAGAGACGCTCATTTAACAGAGTATAATAACGCCTGTGTGTAGGCGTCTTATCTTAGATATTTTGCTTTTGCACGACAAGACTACTGTATCGGTCCTGTCGGCAATTCAGTCTAGAACCCGACTCATTAATACAGAACATCACGGGCATATACGGTGGCGTTCATAACATTGCGGTAACCGGCCAAGTCTAAAGCTTCGATCAAGCAGTGACGACCCTCGTCGGCGTAGTTAAGCGACTGTGTGCATCTTGAAAATCCCACGTTGGCTTCCATCTCTGTCGTGTTTTTACGAAGTTTAAACGGTAAACAGAAATGAAAAACAGTTTTTTTTACGAAGTAATATGTCTACAACTGTCGCGAATGAGTGATAAACATGTAATGACGGATTTCAAATTCTAAAATATATAAATAATAGTCTTGTAGTTCGCCTGGTTTATATTGTGGCCAGCTATAGTAAGTAGCAATTAAATACAAATAGCAGTTTACCTTACAATTACCTATATCATATCTTAACAATAATAATTTTGATGAATAAAAACCAATGAATGTTCCAAAAATGATACCGGTTTTAGCGTAATCAGAATCATATCACATTGTGACATGATTTAGAAAAAATCTTAATAAAAGGTTATAACTAAAGACTTCAATTTAATTTATATCTATTTTTAAAATAATATCTAAGCAGGCTTCATAGACAAGTGTAAATGTTCGTTGATTAAATTAATATAAACATATTACAATGCGAATAATATTTATAAGTACACTAAATGTAATTTATTGGGGAATAATATCATTGTTACATAATTTTTATGTAATATTAGGTATATAACTTAATGGCTAATGGATAAAGTTGCTATTCGTCCCGGTTTTAACGGCATGTCCTGGTGTTCCAGCTGGTCATTAAGTTTGACCGAAGCTGAGCGCTGAGGGAAAATACCTTTAATACTATATTAATTAATAATAATACATAACATAATGTCGTATACTAGATCATGATATGATTATATTATTGAGTTAGGGAAAGGATGTTCATACTGAACGAGGTATAATAGTGTGTAAAATATTAATTTTGATTTAACTAGTAAGGAATTTTATGAAAATATTAAGAATATTATAATTATATTGAAAGAAATTCATTCAAACGAAAAGCATAAATATTAGTAATAAGTAGTAGTAAATTAATGTAAAAAAAATGCATTGGCTAATAAATATTTAAATAAAAAAGCGGGCTAGTGGATGTAGTTCTGCTGAACAGTAGGTTATAAGTGTTCACTGTAATGGATGGTATTTAATTTGAATTCAATGATATAATATCACTGTATACGAAACACGATTCTGAGCGGAGATGGTTTGTCAGTCTAGAATATTTTATTTTATACTTACATTGTTATTACTTATTATCAATACGGTAGCCGGTAAGTTGAATTAATATTATAGAATCACAAAAAAATAACTAAAACCGTTATTCTTGGTTATTTAGTGTGTGATTTCGTCCAAATTTTAATATAAAATATCTATAAAAACTGCGTTTTTATATTTTTTACTTTTTTGTTACAGAATAACCTACCTACTTGTGTGGAACCTTGTTTTACATATTCAATCCTTAGTTATAAAGTTGAACATTTTTTGCGTCATATTGAACTTAAAATTGAAAACATATTTAAGTAATTAGTAAATATAAAAACATACCGTAACATAGGTAGCGTACAAATGCAAAGGGAGGTTTTTGAGTCTGGACCTCCCCCACTGATTGACAGAATGTGTTGTTTTTAATGACCTATAATTTTTCATTATACTTTTTACATGATGAAAAAATGTGGATGTCTCTTAAAAAAGTGCCTGTGTACGACTCTGTGATGACTATAATTCCTTCCATTGCGGAGGTCAATAATATAATCTAAAAATAAATAATATATAGATTAGTCTGATTAGTGCGTGCTAACACCTACCCATCTTATTAATGCATAGCCATACGAGTACATAATAATATGCCAGTAGCACAATACCTATATAATATAATACCACCACCGACAGTGTAAGTAAGTACCTATACATAAATAATATCTATGTGTGTGTGTGGTTTGGCGGTGGCGGCGGCGGCGACGTATATATACGCGTTTCGCCACATAAATTTGCATTTAAACCAGATTGGAATCTCCGCCGTGTGCCGCGGTGATAATATGCATTTTGTTATGGACAAACGGGGCCCGCCGCGGTACACAATATAATATAATATCATATTATGTACGGAAACGGTGATGCACTCTGCGCCGCTTGCAAACTGCAGTCCGACGATGCACCGCCGCTCGTCCACGTCTAAATCGACCGTCCGAATATCTTAATATATATAAATCTCGTGTCACAATGTTTGTCCTCAATGGACTCCTAAACCACTTAACCGATTTTGATGAAATTTTTACAATGTGTGTAATTTGGCCGAACTTAAAAGATAGGCTAATTTTAAAAGGGAAAGGATTAATCCCGGGAGGTGCTAATACGGGAATTTTGAGAATTCAGATGACAATTTTTCTTTATAAATGGTTGCCATGGGTTTTTAATGATAATAATAAAAAAAAAACTATTTGCTTTACTTTTTAAATATAAATTATAATATAGTAACAAACTATAAAAACGTGAAATGAAAATCTCTGTACAGGCTAAACTCTGGAACTACTTATCAGATCTTTTGATTTTGATTTTTTTAAACGAAAGAGTATTTCACGAAGAAGGTTTATATGAAAGAAAATTTTAGGTTGCTATTGGTTAATCGGTCATGTTTGTTGATTTGTATTATTATTGTTTGTCAATATACATATATATAATATAATATACAAGAAGATCTGATAAGTAGTTCCAGAGTTTAGTCTGTATAGTTATAGTCTCTGTATTTATATAGTTAGATATATATATATAAATTAATGTTCTTGGGTAGATTAGACCTCTGGTAAGAAGATAGGTTAATTTACAAAGGGTTAAATTGTTTTTTTTTATTCATCGGTACGGTTAGATTAGGATAGGATTTTGTATAGGTAAATTGATTATATTAATCCATCGTAGGTAGAATTAAGTAAAACCAACAAACTTGGTATAACTTTGATACTTTAGAGTTAAATCATACACTTACGTACTAACAGCACGGCGAGGACGGCGATCTACCACAGGTAAATTGCCTACCTGATATAATGTACTGCTGCGAATCAGAATTTTTATTCTGGGCAACGGAATAGTTAAAATAAATTTTGAACACCATGAACCGAATATTAAATAACGAATTGAACAAAGTTTGAGTCATACAGAGTTGATACATTTAACGGGCAACGAAGTGCACGGGATCAGCTAGTATTTATATATGTTAGTATATACTTACTCTAGTGTGTGTGTGTGTGTGTGTGTGTGTGTGTGTGTGTGTGTGTGTGTGGGTAAATGAAATCGCGGGAGATAGCGTCACAGCGCGCGAGCAAACACTGATCAAGCACAATGGAATAGTAATAATAATAACAACCGTTCGACGGTGCAGAAATCTGATTCTCTCTCTCCCCCTACCCATTTATCGGACGCCACCACGACGGCGACCGCATGTATATAGTCGTGGGTATTGTATAATATTATCATATTATAGACGTCCACGGCGATGTATGAATAGGTATAAATAAGTACACTATACAGGTATATAATACCTGCATGCGCGTATTGCAGTAGCAGTCTTTTTGCGCGATTTCTTAAGAGACTTTGATCGACGTCACGGTGATTCGTTCGTCGCGCGAACCAACCCGCAACGTATGAGCCGCAGCCACCGTTTGAAATAGAACGCATTTTTTTTTCTCAATTTCAAAAACGAATTTCCTCGATAATCGTCCATAAGATTCGACATCTCGTATAGGCGGCAGTCGCAACGCGCAGAGGTGGTGTTTTGTTCTAATGAAAAATTCGACATTAAACATGTCTCATAAGTCCCGCGAGGAACTCCTGCTCCATTATTAAAAATCGTCCGAAGATTGGCGCGAGAAAACTTTAAGATTATTTTTTTAAACGTTCGTTATACACCCGAGTCGTTGTTATAAATATACAAATATTCGATATAATTATGACTACCGATATTAAAACTAACTATCCACGGTGAGCAGAGCATGATTTACAAATTTTGGGGCCGGGGATTTAAATGAAGAGAGGCCTCATATAAATTTATTAATATTATCTCATTCAAAAATGTATAATTTATTTTATTTTATATAATTACATGTCACATTAGATTACATTGAAATTTTTTTAGGGTTCTTCGAAAACTCTTCAATGATGTCATCATATGATGATTGTTTTGTTATTTCGTAGTTTTTCTGCCCAACCCATATATTTTCTTTTTAATCCAGACATCTTGTACGTAATAAAAGCGTAAAACAAAATAACAAAATAACATTCACAGTTACTGCAGAAATACTCTTGTCTATGATGACAATTGACAATAACGTTAATAACTGCATAGAATAAAGATGATTGATGAATAACCAGAATAACTGAACATGCACGATGCTAGTACGATCATTTATCGCATTTTATTTGAATGCTATGATTGTTATGAATGTTATCATCATATTATCACATTTTTAGTATTTATCACAATTTAAGATATAGTGGTTACACAACTCCTATATTAAATTGCTTATAACACATGGACATTGTTAGTCTCTAACAGTAGAGAATGACGATAATTATTGTCTTTATTAGTTTTGTTATTTTTAGCTTTAAATAATTATTATTGGTGAAGACCACTGATATAATATTTACAATTTATAGGCTTATAGCGTTAATAATGTACGAAGTCAATATCATAGATAATATTTAATATTATATAATACTAGTCCAACTTTTTGTACTTGACGCCATATGGATTGCCCAAAATGGCATATTTTTATTTCTATTTTATATCCAAATGAGTCTCTTCTAATGGCAACAATCATTCCTATTGCAAAATCAATTTGATATGTTTTTGGTTTATCGCTGTCATATCCGTTTTCAATAAAATTATTGTCACCTGTGGGCGAATCGGGAAAATTGAAACTTTATTATAAATTCTGTATAATTTAAAACTGGTATATTAGTCGGCAAAGTGGGTATGAACCACCAGGAACTTCCAGGTAATCTCGGTGGGCCAGGCCGTCCCTATTATTACAAAGTTTTAGAGTTTTTCTTAAAATAATCAAGTGTAGCGAAATATTATGTGCAACGGAAAAAATGCGCTGGCTTATAAGACTTCAATCGTAAACAATGAAGTATCCAACCCCCGAACAACAATCAACAAGTCCAATTATCGTTTATTATTGAAACCAACAGTATGATATTCATCGTTTCGTCATATTAATCCGATATTATTGTTGAACGCTCATTGTAAAACTTAAAACATGTTTAACATCGTATTCTTTCTCGCTCTCATCCTTCCGATCACTGCGATACCGTTCGGCACAGGCGCACAGCGCTGTACAGCATAGACGACGTGGCATCCAAAACGTGGACAGCAGAAGACGTGGCAATCTTGCGCAGCCGTATTTTAATGGACCACTTAATTCCAAAAAATGTGGCCGGCGGAAAATCGTTTCTAAAGTACGTGCGGACAATTGTAAACAAATTTGAGACGATCTCCAGCGACAAGACGAGAAAAATAGCCATGGTCACGGCCTGCGATGCGATTGGTGCTTATCTTCAAGGGGTGATGCTGCCGCACGTTAAGGATGGATACTATAACGGCCACGAGAGCTATGCAGTCACCAACGACCTGTTCGCGTTGGATCAGAAGATCAAGTGAGTGATCTATAGCTATATACCTAGAAGGTACCTAATACCTGCGTGGCTGCGTACTTGTATTGTAAAGTCAAAATGTATCTTACCGTTCCCTTTAGCGTAGGTATCGACATTTCGTGATTGATACGATTTATTCGATAGGTAGTACCTATATGTATATAATTTGTGACGGCCGTCCCTTAAAAATGGCGCATACCATATAGGTGCGAAAGGTGCTTCCCGAAGTCAAAAAAGTCTATAAGTTTTGTACGCATATCCTCCCGACTATGAACATACGACATGCCCTACCCTACATTTTATAGTTACATTTTAACCATACTATCAAATTTATTTATTTTATTGACTGTCAAATTATATTATTGTTTCTATGAATATGTATATATTATTAAGTACTATTATATTATACACCTAAGAATAATATGTTTTAACTAAACACATAGAGAATTATGAATATCTAAGAAAATGTATTGAACAATATTGAATTATTAACAATAATTTTAGTATGCAGTTCTTCATGATTCCTAAAGTTAAAACAACGATGTTTAAAAATATAACAAAATACAAAAATATCTAGGTATATAATACCAATAAGACTAATGTTTATCATTATTATATTAAATATGTGTTACCTACTGTAAATTTCCGTTCGACCGTTCGTGGTCGGCAAGCGGCTGTTCTCCGTGGACAGACCGTGGATGTCGGATGATGACCACGGTCCGCTGCTCGTCCGGTATTACCGACTGGCCGTTGGCTGCACGTCACCAGCGCCCGAACAGTTCCGGGTGGACATGCACCGTTGGCTGGACAGCGTGGTGGTACCGCTGTTGGCGAACCGCAACCGGTGGTTCCCCGTGCTGGCCGTCGCGTCGCGCGTCGTCCGGGCCGCGGCCGCGGCGGCAAGCGTCGACGTTACCGCAGTCGGCCGTGCCAAGCGGAAGGCGACGACCGAGCCGACTGCGGCCAACGATGACGGCGGCGATAGTGATGTCCGCCGGTCGTGCGACGACGGCACCGACGGCCAAGTGCCCAACGTAAACGTGTCCCTGGCGGTCATTCTGTTGTCGCTCCTGTCCACATGGTTATCGTTTTGGGCATTCGGCTTTGAACGGCAATAGCAAACTGTGACGTACAGCAGAAGACCAGATACGGGTTTCAACTTATAGGCTGACGGGCGACGGCAAACGTGTGTTTCCGACAATGTTTCTAATTTATCGGCATAACTTGAGTATCTCCCAAGTCTGGACTTATATAATATGTACATAATATTATATGGATACACAAGTTAGAGTAATTAGAAACATTGTCGGAAACGCACGTTTACCCCTTGAAGATAAGCACCAATCGCATCGCAGGCCGTGACCATGGCTATTTTTCTCGTCTTGTCGCTGGAGATCGTCTCAAATTTGTTCACAGTTGTCCGCACGTACTTTAGAAACGATTTTCCGCCAGCCACATTTTTTGGAATTAAGTGGTCCATTAAAATGCGGCTGCGCAAGATTGCCACGTCTTCTGCTGTCCACGTTTTGGATGCCACGTCGTACACGTCTATTACTAATTTGGACGCGTGTTTAATCACAATTTATAAGTATGTATAATATAAATATTATGTGTTTCATTAATAAATATAGTAATTTAATAATATTTAACTTGTTCATAATATATATCTGCAAAATAACGGTTTCTTCTTCATATTTCAATCTCAGATTATCACTGACTCTTATTAAACTACGCGATTACTTCATTGGTCGTTTGGTCCAGATGGGGTCATATCATTTAGATAAATAGAATAATATACTACGTATATATTTTAATCTCTTAAATCGATCACATGTTGAACTGCAGACACGATGTACCATGACTAATGGGGATTAATTATTTAATGGCACGTAAATAGGTAAATATTTTCTACTAGCTCTTCACAGCGCATTACATATTAGCTTCTAATTTATTATTATATAGCTCTAAGTGAAACTCGGAAAGGGTTGAACTCGCTGAGAGTGGGTACCGATTTTAGAGACAATGTCGTTGGAATTATAAAAGTCGCAAATGCTGTAAGACGAAAGTTTAGGACTTGTGATAAGGATTAGTGATATGGATTAGAGATAAGGCTTGGGACTTTGGCGGGAATGTTTAAAAGTTTGAGCGTCCAGCGATCGGTCACGAACGTTGTAAATTAATAGGCTGGATACGATCTCCAGGATCACCTCCCGTTTTTTCGCTGCTTTTGGTTGTTAAAATTGTTAAAAAGTGTAGAGTCGATAGGTTTATTTGATTTTGTAGCTATCAGTCATATAGTCACATAGGTAGATGATCCGACTACATGCGAAACGTAATCACCAGGTATGCAATCCACCTGCGGTGGATTGCGGACCCCGTTAGTTGCGTAGTTATTGTTGACCCTCTTGTTAGTTGTAAGTGAGTACCGATTTTGGAGAAACATTCGAATTATAAATGTCGCACTTCTATAGAAGGTGAATTTGTGATAAGAATTTGTTATATAGCCTGGCTCATTGGTGGTGTCGTTTCGAAGGCGGGAAAATCAAGTTTCAGTGTCTAGAAATCTCCCATGGCCCATAAAAACCGGCAATTCAATGATGATACTATCCCCCATGTGCGGTGCTTTTTTGTGTGTGTAAGAAAATGTTAATTCGAAAACCTGCATATTAGAGTGTCCAGCAAGTCAGTCATTACCTGTCTAACACAAAACATAAAATAAGCAATCCAACTACGGCGGATAGAGTGGTATGTGCCGTCGCATGCCCGGTGCTATTTCTTATGTAAAAACTGTTAAGTCAAAAACTATGTTGGAGTGTCTAGCAAGTCAATCATCTCAAGTCAAAATCGATTAGCTTCCAATTAGCCATCTAATTAGGCAATCCGACTTCGTCGAACCGCGGAAAAGGTGTTACAGCATATCAGGTAGGAAAACCACCTGCGGTGGATTGCAGACCCGACTTCAAGCGGCTATAAATGAAAACCCTATCACACAACTTACGAAATAATTTACGAAAAATACAAACTATATACAATATACAAACAATTTATTATAATATGTATTTATTGTATGATATATAACAATGAACATTTTAAGAAATGTGTAATTAAAATTCCTAAAAAAATAAAATATAGATACATAATATTATATTCACCAGTACAATACATGTAAACATGTACCTGAAGTGTATATATATTTATATATAGACATACGTCTTAGACGAAACCAAAATGAGCAATCCGTCTACGGCGGATAGAATGGTAGGTATGTGCCGTCGCATGTCCAGTGCTTTTTCTTATGTAAAAAGTGTAAAGTCGAAAACCGTGTTGGAGTGTCTAGAAAGTCAGTCATCTCAAGTCAAAATCTATTAACTTTCAAGTTAGCCACCTAGGTAGGCTATCCGACTTCGTTAGGTTGGGACTTCGTCGGATAGCGAACAATGTACTGCAGTAATCAGTCTAGTATGTCTAGCTGCTATAAGTGAAGAGAAAAGTTTTTTTTCCAAAAACCCAATTACACAACATTCGAAATAATTTACGAAAAATAAAACAAATATGTATTTATTGTATGATATAATAACAATGACAATTTAAAGAAAATAATATGTGTTTAATTCCTAATAATTTAAATAACATATAGGAACATAATATAATATCATATACAGTCATATATTGTGATATTAACGTATATTATTTTATTATTTACTATGAAATATAACGTGAAAAAAAATGCAAAAAATATCGTTATTAAGAGCGGCCGTGTTGTAGAATACGGTTCACCCGGTAGCCGCCCGAAAAGCGCTACGACGGGTTCGAACTCGGACCTACACATCATCCTGCATTTGGGGATCCTGCGCCTAACCTATCGAGCCACAGATTGTAATACTAATTTTTATCAAAATTGCAACGATTAAGCTGTGTGTCTACAGAGCGACGTAAACCAATATATTCGATATTATACATCGATGTAATTCTATGTATCTACACACTGTTTAAACTTTAATTGTATTCTATTCACTTATCCGACCGTTATTATTATTATTACATTATTATGTATGCTTGAATAATACATTTACGTTAAGCAATATACCAGCTACGTTATTAAGGACCAAACAATATGTCTACAATCACATAATGCAATATTTATTGGATCAAAAACAATATATATCAACTGTGCACTTGTGCGTTGGAACGAAGACCGACTAACATTTCGTGAACGCGAATTTTTAAGCGTACAAACCGCATTTCCACGGTTTTCAAAAGAAATGAACATAACAAATAGAGCACAAACGGCATTTGAAAAGACGAAACGAATCGGGAAACACGAAAAAATCAATAATAACGACCTACGCTGGCGTCGATTGCGATGGCTATGGACCGATATCGCGTACAAACCACGCGGCTTTTAAAACAAACGAACTATAGGTGAAATGAGAAAAAGTCGAAAAGGCGAAAAACAGCGTAAAAAGCGTAACATTTTTCGAAAACGTTTTAAAACCGACCGCCGCCGCCGCCGCGGCGAAGGTACGCGATTGGTCGCGCTATAGGGAATCGACGGGAATGGTCCGGCGGACTGGGGAAACGGAGCGGTGTTTAATTTAATTTAATATTTTTCCACCATGAAAAAAAAAACTAGCAAAACGTTTGGGGCCGAGTGACTAGTCACCCAGGTACCCCCCCCCCCCCAAATCGGGCACTGATGGTGAGGCCTCTTCATTTCCGGGCGAACGTCGTCCGACTCGCATAGACACCGCCGATTGGGTAAGCCGTGATAACGACGATACGGCTCCAAAGGTACTAAAAACTAGTGATGGGCACTATCGAATAGTAAGACTATACTATCGAATATTTTTTTATATGACCGAATAGTTTTTAATTTTCAAACTATTTGAATATTCCAAAAAACTATTCGAATAGGTAGACCTAATAAAGACTATTCGAATACACCGAATTTTTTCGGAACTATCGAATTTTCAAATAATTCAGAACTATCGAATAGTTCAAATAGTCCGAAATATCGAATAATTCGATGGTCATTATTCGATACTGCCCATCACTACTATAAACAAACATATTTAGATAATAAACAAATAATTAAATAATGTCTTTTTACGTAAAGGTAATTAATTCATTTTATTATTTGACATTTCTTTAATCGTATTTTATTGTTATCTAATTAAGTTAGACTTGTGACGATACATAATATTATTTTAATGATTTCGTGTTACGTTTATAAACAAAGTTTATGACGATAATATTTTTCAGGAATAACTAGGATTTGCATATCTGCACGTCGCATTGTCCGTTCTATACTAACTACCTACTGACTTGTGACTAGGTACTCAACTAGTGGCTGCTGCAGAATTCTGAGCAGAGAGCAGCTCGCTGTTTGCCTTTGCACTGCGAGCGTCCAATGTTGTGATGTTCATGATTTCGATGCAGGTACCTAATTAATAAATTTTATTATTCGACATTTCTTAAATCATTTATTGTTATCTAATTGAGTTAGACTTGTGATGATACATTCAATAACTTTGTGTTATGTTTGTAAACAAGGTTTATTTTGTCATGGCAATAATATTTTTCAGGAATAACTAGGATTTGCATACCTGCGCATCGTCTGTACTATACTAACTACTAACTTGTGACTACTCAACAAGTGGCCGTTGCAGAATTTTGAGCAGAGTGCAGCTCGCTGTTTGCCTTTGCACTGCGTGCGTCTGATGTTCATGATTTTGATGCAGAAGAAAACAAATATTTTTTGATAATCTACATTACGTTAAATGTAAAAATTGTTTTATTAAATTAATTAAAGTGTTTGAAACTCATTTTTTATTGTGTAAGATATTAATATACTTAAATAAATGTTGCAGATTAAAAATTTCATTTTGGGAGGTCCGAGGAATACCTACCTACATTACGATTTAGTGGTATAAAAGGTAAAATATGATATTATGTTAGATAATATTTTAATAAATTCAGATTTCATTTTGAAACTTCTCAAATGCTTACATGTACCTATAACTATGATAGTATTGTATTATTTGATTTTAGTATTGACCATTTGAGGCTGCTGATTATATGATTAATTTGCTCTTGTAACCACTGAACGGACATATAATGGTAATTATAATATTAGTTATGGAGATAAATCATCTGTTGTTTATATACTTATATTTGTTGAGCTATAATAATGGTGCACCTACTGAAAACTATAAAAATAAATCATTTATTCCCAATCTTTAGTTTAATAAAACTTGAAGGTTACATTTAAACTTTAAGAATTATTATTCAAATTTTTAGTTTTTATTGTGTGTATTAATGAGTTTTAAATGATCTGAATTATCCAAGGTATCATCAATAATTATTTTCAAATATTTTACACAGCTAAAGTAACCTAAAAATACATTTTAATATAACATTTGTATGTTTGATTTTTGGGGGAAACTGTATATGCACATTTTATTCAATTATTTACTTACTTTGTTAAAAAAAATATATATAATCTTCTAGTTAATTTATAGATTAGAAATGGAACAAAAATTTGGTTAAAAGTCAATTAATTTATTATATAGTATATATCAGAATAAAATTGGATATTTTATATGTTATATTATGTATCGTGTATGTACGGAAACATGGGACACTGTCACTCAGTACCATGATTAAAGATTTAGGGCTAGCGTATTCTTTGTTTACTCACTGAACACAAATACGTATACGAAAATATGTAATATAAATATTCAGGTAAAGTATTACTTAAATTTAAAACAATTAAATTCATATTGTTGACAACGAATATATTGACTGTAGTAGCATAATGAGTAATTTTAATAAAGTAATATTTAGTCATCGTAGGTATGTTAATTAAGATAAATATTATATTATTTTTTACCTATTATGTCTCCATTTCAAAATACATGCATTATGGTTTTGCATTTGGTCATGGGTTTTATCAATAGTATAGTTTCACAATGCTACGTTTAGGTTAACCATAATATGTACATTTTTTTTTGTACATTAAGAGGACTCGACACTGGGATTTGTTGTCTTCGTCTTGCAAACGTACAGCATAGCAAATTTGACGTTCACAGTAATACATTTTACTCTGTTATTTCTAAATTTAGAATAATAAAATGTAAAGGTAAGATTATTATCTAGGGAGTCTCGGAAGCTTTTAGTGATATTTTTACTAAGAACTAATAAGGCAGTTATGAAATTTTTTAGAATGAACATAACTCACTTAAAAATATCAATATCAATAAAATCCTTGGAAACGCTCTGGATAATATTCTTACCTTTAAATTGTATAAGAAGTAAATTCATTTTAATTTTAGAAATTACAGAGTAAAATGTGTTATTGTGAACGTAAAGTTTACAATTTTGTATGTTCGTAAGATGGAGGCATCAAATGCCCAAAACAAACTTTTTTCTATTTCACTATATATTGAGCTACTTCATTAAAGTAGTCTACTCTGGATGTATTTTGTCTTATTACCTTAAAACAAAATATAATTTATCTTATTAGAAATGTTTTGTTTTTGTTTGAAATAAATTAAAACTTCAACGGGACCAATATAGATTAAAGCCTGTTTTGCATTAGATATTGTTAGATTCTTAGCTGAGCGATAGATATATTGATTTTACAATGATATGGTTTTTCTCATACTTGTTAAAGATAGAAAATGTAGTAAAAATATTGCAAGAACCTACAGAAGTTGTTCTCATAGCATTTTTTTTAAGTGCATTAAGTTTATATTTTGACACAATTTTCCTAATTTAAAAACATTAGTACATTATTTTGTAGATAGTAATATTAATTAAGTTTATAAAATATTCAATTTTTATAGCTAATGCTCAAACATTTAGTACAAGGTTCCTCAAAAGTAGTTCTTGCTAAATCCCAAAAATCTATCAATAAATAAGCAATATTTTACTTATAGTTTTTTGAAGTTTAAATATTGACAAAATTGTAGCAATGTAAGTTATTTTGTTAGAATTCAAAAATATTATTCTGAGGATATAATTGTTGTATTTAATAACACAATAATATAATATTCAAATTATTATTTAGATTACTTATCTATAAATTTTGCCCACTGTTTTACTAATAGTAAAATTAAATGACTTGTTAATATAATAACTATATGATTACTATCTCCACTCAAAATCATTTGTTGTATGCAATGACTTATCATTGAATTTAAATTAAACTCATACATTACAGTTACTTACTCAATCACGAGATACACTCAACATCCACAGCAGAGAACTTCTCATTATTTTTAAATTTATTTCAGTATGAACAATTTTATCAAACTTCAAATTTCTATGAAATTAAAAAAAAATTTGACTTTGTAAAGAACAACTAATGAGAAACATGTATGAAGTTTTCAAGATTTTTGACCAATCTTTGAATTTGTTTTCAGTATTTATAAAAAAAAAGTTGAAACACTTTTTTAGTTATTCAGTGTTGAAAGAATAATACTTATACTATTTTCAAAGTAATAATTAGTATTAGTTCTTTTAAATTAAAGATTGGTAATTTATATATATTGATACATTCATAACATAAATTTATTTTATTTTATTTATTTAGAATTTAGAACTTTGTGCTGTACCAGGATGTATAACTAATACTGTTGTAAATGAGAATGAAGATATCAGCCTTTTCCAACCGCCACTGGTAGGTTTTATAAACATTCATAAATATTGTTTTAAAATGATTGTTGATGTCCGTTATTTTTTTCTTATTTTGTAGGAAAACTTATATGATTGGAGTGTATCATTAGGTTTGCAGTTGACTGTAAACAGTTGTGTGTGTCAACGACACTTCAGAGCTGAAGATATGATATGTCCAGAACTATTGGTAAATGGTTCACTTGAAAAAGTAAAATTATTAGAATGTTCTGCTTTGCCAATACCAGTGGATGCTGAGGAGTAGTATTGTGTAAACAGACCCTCCTCTGCTATCACTTCAAACGGGAAAAACATAAAAAATAAAAATAAATACCAATTAATGATACCCAATCAGCATCTAATGCTACGAACAATAGTGCTATATTTTTTTGATTAAATATTTTTACTTAAATTTAAGTTTTTTACATGCTTATTTGAGTTCTTATAATGATGTTTTTAAGCGCTTATTTTAATGATTTTAAGGACTACAATTCCCGAGCCCTAGTTATAATTATAATACTATTAACACTACTTTATTACTTATATAATTCAGTTAAAATTGGCATATCAAATGAGTAGATAAGATTTGACTTGCCGCATACATAATTTATACACATATATTTATTTTTTAATATTTTTTTTTTTCACTTTAAATATTACATTTTTATTTATGTGATCAACTTTATTTTGATAACGGTTCGTACTCTTTTTATTATTTTTTATCCTAATTATTATTACCTATTAATGCAAATTATTATCTTTATTTTCTAAATTTCTGACATCAATAATAAGTAAAGCACCTACTACATCATCCATCATTTGTGTAGACTCTTAAGGGGAAAAGTCTCCCCAAGCCAATCAATTTACTTGTAGAAAACTATTTTGGCTAATTCTTCTTAAGCAGTACTAAATGGTTTTTAACTATAGTAAATCCATTGCAAGTTATTATTCTTCTTCTAATTCAATTTATTTCCAACTGGAATGGTATAATTCCTGCAAACAAAAAATAATGTATTAAGTTTTGTTAGGTGTATAGAAAAATGACTACTATATAGTAAAGCTATTTATACTGTATTATGAACAGTATGATGAACAATCTATATTGTTATATCTTACATACAGTGGTACTGAGTTCAGTTAAAAATAGTGCTTCTTCAAAAACTAGAAGGTCTATTTTCCAGTGAATTTTTGTATATTAAGTGTTGCCATTCGTCACATTATTTTATGCTATAGTAAATTTAAGAAATTAGTAGAAATAAGTATTTTTTTTTATACAGAAATTTTAATGTAATTTATTGGATATAATAATTTTGATAGTTCGTCATTATATGTTTAACGTTGTACGTTGGTTATTATCCAAAGTTAATAGATTCAAAAACTACTGGACTGTTTTCAATAAAAAGTTATACCAATAGATTTCTTGAAACTTAATGAGTGTTTATAGTTTAATTTTTCAATCAGTATATCTAAGTAGATAAAGAGTCATAGATATTTTCGTCTAAATTTTTGTTTTTGGCCACTGGCAGTTTTGCTCCATAAATATAAAAAATTATATATTTTGATCATTTTTCTCCAATATAGAATTAAGAATAAAATTAATGTTTATGTATAATTAGGATTTTAAAATGTTTCAACACCACATTATATAAAATATACAAATATGAAATAATAAATTAACAAAAATAATGTTTTTCTTTATTTCTAAGTGTGTAATCAATATTTATTTTATTTCTAATCATCTTTAACCGAACGTGTTAAAAAGAATAAAAATTTTTTTCCATAATTTCATTGAAATATTTCAAGAAGAGTGAAATATCTCAAATTCAGAACCCTATGTATAATACAAATAAAATAAATATGTAGCAAAAATACATTTAAATGACCTACATTAAAATACAGTGTGTAACAGGAAAACCTGACAAATTAAAAATAAAATATGTCTATCCATCTATCTCCTATACAATGTGAAAACGACCATTGCCTGTGTTAAATGTAAACTGTACAGTTTTTTAACACTGGTATTTGCAGCCTGTGAGGTTGTGTTGGCCAAACATAAATTACAAGTCTAAAATCGTAATATCCAATCAGTGCATGTTAGGCGAATTTTTCTTGCCTATTTTGTACTTTTGTAGTGTATGTTTCACATGTTTGCATGTAGACTTTACAATTTAAAATGCCGTATTCCTAATACGCTATGATTTATTGTATTGTAAAACAATTTGCAATAATATGTGTGGTTAACATATAAAAAAATTAGGTAGTTTCTGTTTACTTATACAATATCCATCATAAATGTAGGTGTTAATTTGTTAATAATATTCTTATATCGACGTAAAAGTGAAGTTACAATAGTTTACAACCTTATTTTCCAGTTATGTCCGGCTGGCGGCTACAAGATATCTTATCCCGTTATAGTATAGGTAAGAGCAAATCTGACAAGGGGAATGATGGCACTTCAGTACTTACACAGCTAGTTGCTAGTAGATAAATACAGTACAGTGTGTACAGATTATATTATTATAAACTAGTTTAAAGTTTTATCTAAGTAGTTTTACTTAGCCTAATATTTGAATTGGTTGATTTATTTTTAAACGATATGTTTTAAGTTACCTACCTACCTACGTAGGTATTTACAATAGGCGTCAGCGAATGAACATATTTTAATGAAATACCTACCCACCTACTTTTGGCAGAATGCAGAATAGGCAGTGGCGCAGGAACTATTTTTCATGAGGGGGGGGGGGGAAACATAAAAAAACTAACAACTATTATAATATATTTATTTGTGATTTTAACAGAAAACCTTTCTAAATATTTTATTATTTTAATGTAGGTAGTATATTATTTTTGTATAAGAATTATATAAATGTATTGATATAATTATATAGGTAGTATAATATAATAATTATTATATAAATATAAATACGTTATAGGTATTTATATATTGAAACAAAACATAAAACATACCTATTTACTTTATACTGAAGTAATATTCAAAAGTAACAATATATAAATAAAAATTACTCAATATGTTTATCATATCTTGTAGTGTCATAATAATAAATAATAAATCGATAATAATAACAATAATATTATTACGCACATTCATGAAAATTTGACCAATTTTGAGTACGTAAACGTATAAATTAAACGTAATCTACGATTGTATACCCATTAATTTTAATGTAGTAGGGGGACTTTTGCCCCCTCGGCCCCCCTTCTCCGACGCCACAGAGAATATAGGTATGTTACTATGGACGAACCAATAAAAATAATATATCAATTTATTAATCGTTCGAATATCTCCGTGACCAACAGCCACTATCAGGACGGATTCAGGGGGGGGGGGGCTAGGACTATTTTTTATAAATTATATTAAATAACAAATAAACAAATTCTAAACATCTTTTCCAATTGTCGCTTTATATATTAATAATAATCAATAATTTATTTATCACATTGATTACCTATACTTATACTATTGTGACAACATTTTTAAATTAAGAATAAAGTATAATATTTGAATATAATTGTATTTGTGTTGTAAAAAAATGTTTGCCCCCTCTCCTCCCCCCCAGATCTTTGCACTGGATCCACGCCTGACCACTAGGTATATACCCATAATCACGAACACGTAGAACGAATAACGGCAATTTTTTTCCCCAAAAAGCATCGATACGCGGATATTATAATTATTAAATGGCTACAATAAATTGTTATAATTGAACGACAGTCGATGCTGCGTGGCGTAGATAATTAAAATTTTTTTTTAAAACTATAAATTGTCGCGACCCGTGGATACGTAATTACGTAAGTGATCTCTTCTGAACGGCGTACGCACAAATAGTGTAACAATTTTTCAATAGCGATAATCAAATCTTAAAACAAAAAACATCTAATATAATCATAAGCGGTCCTACGGGTGCAGCCTGACGTTTACCCGACATGTCAACCACCACTTTATTTTATTCGTTGAAATCATATAATGCTCCATAACTCATATAAGCAGGGCTAGGGTTTATAATATGCAACAGCATGTTATTTTTGCGACTTCTGATTATTGATTTTGTCAGTTATGTCCACGAATCACCTCATGATGAGATAAATGGCGGTATTTTTGTTTTGCATGTTTTGGCATATTTTGGATAAAATGCATATTATTGCATATGTTGAATAGAATGAATATTATTGCATATTTCGATTATAATAATGCAAAAAATGCTTGTTTTATGTAGTATATTTCATTAAAATTGGTTTTTTTGTCAAACATAAATTTTATTTTTATGAATACAATTCTATGGTACAATATTATGTATGTGATAAAAGATTGAATAGTTTGCCATTAAATTTCGAAAATTTGAAAAAATATGTGGTCGTATAGCATGTAATACGCGTAGTGAATGTGAATTATAAATTTTATTTCTAAACTATTTTTTTTTCTCAATTATATAATTATATTAAGACAAACGCCAAACATTGATGTATTTCAACAAATAAACATTTTTTTTAAATATATTTTTGTATTAATCTTATAAAAATTTAAATGCATATTTTATCATTTTTTATTGCGTACAAATCCTAACCCTGCTCATAAGGTATAAATATTTTCCAATTTACATATCTTTGTAGTTTCACGATCTATTGTTTTGATCATGAACACTAGTTGTCAGTTGCAGTGTTGAGTAGTAACCAAGCCCCGATTAAAGGGGGGAGCATGGGAGGCACGGTCCCAGGGCCCATTTATTTTGGGAGCCAATCTTTAGCCCCCAAATATATTTTTTTAACTAGTCCGATAGTTTTCAAAAAAAAAAAAATTATTTAGCTCTTGTAAGTTAGGTATTTCAGTTAAAAGTATTTATTTGACTGTCAAAATGTTCAGGAAAAAAGCTTTCCCGGAATCCATAAAAAAATATAGAGATTATGCCATTTGAAAAAATAAAGTCGATTTTATTATTGGTACAACTGTGTGTTTAAAAATTTTGAAAATGTTATAAAAAAATTGCCTTTTAAAAATAAAGAAACATACGTGTCTTTTTTTATTTTAACGAAACTATATCATCGATCGATAATTGTTAAAAAAAAAAAAAAAAGCGCCGCGTACAATGACAATAGGATACACTCAGTATATTTTTTGTATGGTAAAAAATTAAGGCGCCTGTAAATGTGTCATTTTTAAGGAGTCGTGTTTAGGCAATAATTTCGTTCCTGATGCGATTATACTGATTGTTTGGTAACCCAGCTTGGTTATACCGCGCGTCCTCACTTGGATTGTATTTAATTAGTTAAAATTTTTTTTCTGTAAATGCCAATAAAAAATTATCTATCCGGTCAAAAAGCTTAAAAATGTAGTACGTAAATTTTTATTATAGGTAAAATATTAACGGTACATAGGCATCATGGTTATTTTTTATAAGCATTTAAAGTTCAAATTTCAAATTTCGTCAAAAGCACAGTTAATTTGTATGGCTAGACACAATAAGGTCTTTCATACAAATAGTTCATACTTTTACCGAAAAATTACAGATAATTTAGGTAAATTGGTATGCAAATACAATGTTTTTCCAAAAATGAATTCATGCTGGTCACATGTATATGAAATTTAGGCTGAAGCCCCCTCCCCCTGCGGACGCAACTGAATATGTATATTATACACAATTAAATATTATGTATACCTATACGGCTACACGAATTTAAAAAAATAAATATATGATGAAATCGTATATATGAATCGTTATAGCGCATTTTCACGAATAAATATAATATAATTGATGATCAAAAAATATCATAAAAATAATATTTACTAATTATAAGATTATCGAACCAAAATCAAGTTTGTATCATTTTTATCCGTAATGAAAAGTCATAAGTATTGAGTACCTATGTCAAAAATATAGATAAAAAGATATTTTTATCTTTCGCCCTACGTCGAGTCTGGATCATAGCTTAAGATTTATCTTAATCCATGGTCGGGATACTATTATCGTGGGTCTAGATTGAAAAGGTTCTAAATGGCCTATTTAAGCTAACATTTATGATTATACGATCATTATTGACAATTTTTTTAAAAGTAAAAGGTTCTAAATCGCCAAAAATTTAATTATAAACACAATTTAATCAAACTGAAAACGCTCAGTTAATGGAACCAAATTATTAACATTACGTTAGTATGAAAAGGTTCTAATTAAATTAATCACTACCAATAATAAAGCTAATAATTATTACATTGTTTCGTGATAGAAGATTGGTAGCAATGAGAAAGCATTATTCTGAAAAGGTTTCAGCTAACTATTATAATAAAAATAATAAATAAGAATGAAAAGGTTCTAAATATTCTAATATCATAGAACCTTTTCATACTTAAAATTTTATAATTTGTATTTTATTAATTTGTATATCAACCAATAAACCAAACTATTATTATAATGTTGTGAATAGTTATACAAGTTTCTGCATGCTTTAGAACTATAATTTTAAAAAAATTTTGGTCAAGGAGTAAAACATTTGAACTCGAACCTTAAAATTGCTCTCCTGGACAATTTCATAAAAACGATTTAGAACCTTTTCATTCTAGACTCACGTTATCAGCTTGTAGCTTGTCGTATTTTCCCGTAATTCCGTATAAGTTTTGATTAAATTAAGTATATTATAGTTGGCTGTACCAGTGTATAAAGTTTCAATAACAAATTGAATATTACATAATCATAATATTATATTGATTAAATACAGAAATTAATGTAAACGGCTGGACAGATTTTTATGAAATTTGGTAAGGAGATTATTAGTATTACGCCTGTTAGTGCTGTGGCATAAATGAAAAAATTTTAAGCAATTATTTCATGAGATTTTTGAAGAAAAAATATTAATTTAAAGTCTTTTAAAATTGAAAATTGAAAATTCTTTAAAAATCCTTAAAACCTAGACATTTGTTTAGAATTTATTAATGTATAAAAATTTAAATAGGACATTCCGAAGTATGTTCAATTTAACACCGCTTATTGGTCTAAAACTTATGAAAAATATGTGTGCGGCGATCCCTTTAATCACAAGAATATCATCAATTATATTTGGTAAAATTATAGGCTGATCGTCTTTGCTCAGAATCGTTTTTTTTATACAACGATTTAATACAATTGAATACAAATTTAACACCATTCATTTCAATGACCCACTTGTAACCTACTATACAGCAGATCGACACCCACTTATTCGACTATCTTCGAATTGTAGAGATAATTCAAAATATGGATATTAATTAGTGGAAGAAGTTTGATAATAAATAACTAGAATCCATTAAACGCACATATTATATTACTATTATTATACAGTCTGTTGACTGTTAGTGACAAACGCGTTAAACGATAATTGCAATAAGGTCAATCAGATTCAATATCAGATTTAATAGAATGATATTACAAAAACTGATTAATTTATAAATGTGGATGGCTAGAGTGATTTAATTTACTTGCCTACTCTAACCAGTAACAGAAGACAGCGAGCATCTTCAAAGATAATTTTATACGTAGAGTGCAGATTTTTATACAAAAAAAATTTGTAAAATAATTTTTTGTAAATCAGAAAATTAATAACAAATGTTGAAGGCACTAAATAAATTTTAATAATATTAAATCTTTTTTTGGTTATTAAGTAATTATAATTATAAGTTGTTTAGTTTATTTTAAATTAGATTGAGTCATAAATTTATAAACTAGTAAAATAGGTAATTATCAAATTAAAATTGTAAATTTTTTTGTAATAGATATTACACAATTTAAAGTTATTTCTTGCATATTTCACGATTTTGATACTTTTTAGTGCATAAGAATGTGCGTTCTAGTTATACATATTATGATAAAACATTACCATATTATATTCAGCTTTAATGAGCATTTTTATTTGAACAAATATAATAAATTAGTTTAAAAATATAAAAACATTAGATCAAACAATAACAAATTGATAACATTTTAATAAATGGCTTATTATAAATAACACAAAATAATGTACATCAATATACTAACAATGGGAAAAAAAATTGTGAAATTTGGTGACTACTGTTTTATCAACAATTACTCCATCAACATAATCATAGTTACTTTTCGGCAATTTTTCTATGGACCAAGTATTGGTGTTGGGATTGTATATTTCTATAGAACCCAACTGCTCTTCTGACAGATCATTAAATCCAGCAACAACATACAACAAACCATCTAATACACCTAGATTAAAAATTAATTTTAATTCAATACAGTTAAAAGATTTCTTCAAAAAAATATTGATTTTACTTAATATATAACTGCTGTGAGGCAAATGCATATCAGCAATATATGTCCAAGCTCTAGAACCTGGTTTGTAGACTTCTACACTTCTAAGATATCCTGATTTATTTCTACCTCCAACAGCATACAATAAACCATCCATAACACCCACCGAAACATTACTGCGACATACTGACATTTCAACAACGGATGTCCATGTGTCAAGAATGGATCATAACATTTGACAGATTTCAAATATGAAATACTACCATCATCAACATCATAAGAACATCCTCCTATCTATACCCAATTGAATATTAAAATATATTATAAACTTAAAACAAAATATCTAATAAAATATTAATCTACCATATATAAAAGATTATTGAATACTCCGACACTCATATCATATCTCTTGGTATCCATATTAGATATCATTCACCATTCTTGATAATTCATATCAAAGACTTCTGCACTATTCAAACATCCAATACTCAAACTGAATTCGCCAACCTAACATTTTGTATTACAAATTATATTTTAAAGATAAAATAAGTTGATTACATGTAAAACTTACTACATATAAACAGTCGTCTAAAACACCAAATCCGTAATCACATCTTTCGACTGACAAGTCAATTATAGATACCAAACTGGAGGATTGTAAAGATAATCAAGCATTAAAACACATGACTCACCACACATAGCAAACACAAAATTATCTTTAATTAATGCTAAACCATGACAAAAATGATAATCCAAATTAATTTTTGTTAAAATTTGCCACAAGCTAGTTGTTGGGTCATACCAGTGGATTTTCCAAAAATCATTTTCTTCATGATGACTGAACACTAGAATAACCTGATAAGATTAAATAAATAACATTATTCTAAAGTTAAATTAATCAAAAGAGAATCTTACCTTTTGTCCAGACTTTCTAGGTTATTTCGAATAGTTTGTGGAATAGTTATAAGCTGTTGTGTCTTAAGTGCATGTAATTGAAAAGCTTCTATTAAATAATCTTTACCTAAAAATATTATTATTAGATATATAAGATTAAATTTATAATAAACCCATATTTATGGAAAAAAAAACATACATTTAAGACTGTTTTTAAGAAGAGGTTCTACAACTACATTAGTTGATATGTAGTCTAAGGATGCTAATGGCAAACGTATATGTTCCATTAATTTAGGCAAACTATCATATCTATCATTTAGCTTATAGTTTACCCATTTAATAACACATTCATATACCTAAAACAAATAAATACAATAAAATTCAAATTTAGTTATATGACTTTTACAAAGTAAAAAAGATTTTATCAAGAACAATCAAAATTTTTATTTACAAAATTTGAAAAAAGTTCTCAAGGCTATAATAATCTCAACAAGTCAAAATGTTACCATATAAGGAAAGTGCTAATATAAATATTGGTTTTTGCGTTCTACAAAAAAAAATTAAATAGATTTTTTCATAAATTGTGCGGAAAAATTAATACATTTTTTTTTGTTTTTTCATACGCTTTCTAAAACTATTGGGAATTTTCAATTTTGACATCTCAAAAGTACTAACTAGATTTCTATTAAAAAAGATGCTGATATTAAATATCATATTTAGAATGCCAAATCTGTCATCAAGACGGACAAAAAAAAAAACAAACATCATTGTAAATACAATACATTCATTCGCTTCGTTCAAAGTCTAATATATTTAAGGACATCACAACATTAAAAATAAGTTTGCTTAGATTTAAAGTATGTCATTATCTAAGAAATGTGGTGTGGATCTCATACTTTAACACTAATTATTCAATGAGATACAGCCGTTTGAAAATATACGTGTGACGTCATAGAGCTGAAATCGGAATGTTGGTGTATATTTTATGTGTGAAAGTGTCTAGATCAATACAACAATTTCAGTTGTTAAAGATAATATTTTTTAATTTTTTTATGTAACTTTAAGTGTTTTTTGTGTTTATAGTTTATATATATATATATATTCTATCTAGTTTTTTATACTAGATAAAACTATTATAGTAAATTTTGTATAATTTGGTATACACAGCAATACAATATGTTTCGCGAACTCAATAATTTTACTTAATTATAATTTATAATATGTACACAATAACAAGATATACTAAATTTTAAATCACACCATTGTCTTAAGAACATAAATATACAAAGAATACAAAAAAATTTTGAAATACTATTGTTAGTCATTAAAGTCATTGTGTATATCAAACTACTTTTACATGTAAAACATGGGTGGCTGCTCACTTGTCGGCTCTATGACGTCATGCGGCCATTCATCAACACTAATTATCTCGTTGAAAAATCATTTTTTTAATTTTGAATTTTAACAAAAGTTTTATATGGACTACTATAATACACCAATAAACTTAAAATCCTTTGATATGTCTTTTAAAATGTAGTTATATGACATCAGGCAGTTTAATCTTTTTTTGCTAAGTCTTGTATATATTTATTTATTATACCACTCAAAAATAGATATTTCCTTGGTGAAAATTTGATGATAACTTAACTAATACCATTATTTTGACCTAGTATAGCTATTTAAATGCTCTTTGTATAATAAGACAAAAAATAATTTTTTTTTTAAGGTTTTAAATCAATTTTAAATATAATATAGGGATAACATCTTATTGTAATTTATTTTAAATTACAATATTGTTAAGAGGACACTACACAGATATTTGTTGTCTCGTCTTACAAGTAGCACAAGGACATAGCACATTTTACGCTCAGCAGATCAGCTTTAGTTCCGTTAGTTTAAAAATTAAAGTGAATTGTCCTCTTATAAATTATAAGGGTAATATTATGATCTATACTCTGTTTGAAATAAGATGATGATCCGGCGCCCTAGTTGTATGCATGAGCGTGGCTTTGTTCCATGTCGCTGTAGTAAGGACGGCGTCTGACCGTTGTGAAACAAAAACTGATCGCCGCCAAGTCATCGTCTTATTTTGAACAGAGTATAGGGAGTTTGTTCCATGTCGCTGTAGTAAGGACGGCGTCTGACCGTTGTGAAACAAAAACTGATCGCCGCCAAGTCATCGTCTTATTTTGAACAGAGTATAGGGAGTTTCATAGGATTTTTGTTTTATTTTAACTTTAAAGCAAATTATGAGTATTTTAAATGTACAAACAGTTTACAATTTTAAAATACTCATAACTCGCTTTAAATTTAAAATATAATATAACCTATGATATACCCTAAATAATAATTTTACCTTTAAATTTTATAAGAGGTCAATTCACTCTAATTTTTTAACTAACGGAGCTAAATGTGATCTGCTATAATTTGCTATATTTTACACACTAGGAAGACTGAGACAACAAGTGTCTGTGTAGCGTCCTCTTAATGAATAATAGATATAGGTGGTTTAATTTATTTAGTTTTACAATTTGTTATTTAGTTACAGACCTTAATCTACTGCAGGTTATTGTAAGAAATAAAAATATTATAGGTACAATGTGGCTAATAGAGATTTAATAAACAATCTTTAAGGATGAAATAATGTACATGGATTATTATTTTTTTTTTTTTTTAATTGTGAGATTTCAAGTCTCTATTTATTATTTAAGGTGACTAGTTTATCATATTTTCTAACATGGTATAAGTGTACAACCGCCAATACATATATTTCTTGTAAAAAACAAGATAAAAATATCCAACCCATCAATGAATATTGTTTATATAATAATATGTTAGTAAATTCATATTTCATTGAATATAATAAAGTACTATATACATACTATTATGAATTTCAGTTTACTCACTTTTTCTTCAGATGGGGCATTAAGAACATTACTGGAGATAAGCTCAATCACTTCTTCAGTAGATAAAGATAGAAATTCTTTACCTTTAACCACATCTCTGAAAATAATAACCATTCATATTAATATACTATTATTTATACAAATTAATAACAAAACTAGATAATCAAATTAAATTTATCATACAGAAACTTTCTTCTAATGTATGCTTCAGAACTTGACAGCAATTCTAAACAGTTATGTAAGTCAGCAAATACTCTAATACCAATACAATGTTGAGGATCTAGTTTTGTTTGTAAAAACTCAATACACGCGCTTTTTACAAAGTCTAACTGAAAGAAATTTGCTGCTGGTAACAGAACCTTGAGAACATAACAATAAGGCATTTCAATAATATTGATTAAAGTCTACCACAAATCAAATATTCATCATTACTTGTACATTTTCTTTGCTTATCGTGATTTGGCCGGTGTAAATATAATCTACCAACAGTTGTAAAACGGTTGAATCTAACTCTTTTATGTTAACAACATCTTTTTTGCTTTCATTAAAATTACTGAACATTGCCAGGAAATATTGACTAGCAGACATTAATACAACCCTATGTCCAAATATTGTCGTACCATCGTCCGTTTTCAATGTAATATCACACAAAACTTCATTTCTAAATCAAACACCTGTTAGTAATATTTATTCTACTAGAATTGAATGTGTCATAGGTCACAACATACTTACGTAAAGATTGTAATACTTCAAATACTTTAAAAATGTGAGAGCAATTTGTATAGTTTGTTGATTCACATTCACTGGATTTCGAAACATCCATTTGATCACTTTCATAATTCGATGAACTGTGTACGGCATCCGCCATTGTATGGATATCTATTTTGAAATATTATTAAAAAAAAACGTTAATAATCGTATATAATATTATAATATAATATATTTAATTGCGCGAAATAAATAAATAAATATAAAATGAAATTTGAACTTTGAAGCCAGAAAGAAATACGTATGCGATTAGTACAACCGTTATCACGCGCAATTTATATCGAGTGATAAGCACTTGTCCGAAAATGATGAGAGTGTTAACCTAGGGCGGTTAACCTGTGACCAACTTGTGGTGGTGTTGCACAACAAGTCGGGGGATATTTTCGTTTGTTTTATCCGAGCGCAGCGAAGCGAGCGAGTGGCAATGCGGGCACCACTGACCGGTGTGCATGTGAATAGTCTTATATAAATGTATTATCCATGTATGCGACGAGTACTGAAACGCACGCGCAATAGAAATCAGTGCCTGGTATGGTCAAAGTCTTTAAAAAACTTTGTTAAAACGCAAAAAACAACTTAATGTTGTTAACAAATGCTAAACAATCCATGACTTGTTTGGTGAAAGTTTCAACAGTTGAAAGTAAATATAGATACACGACTTATGTCTATACAACATATATAATTATGCTTACACGTTACAATATAAGTTATAACTACCTATGTACTAATTAGAGCTAACCTAACCTAATCAAAACGTGCAAAAATAAATAGTTTAAAATATGTAAAACCTTAAACCAAGTATAATTCAAGAATTTGCAACACTACAGAGTAGAAGAAAAATTTAAATATTATATTTTATAGCTACATTATTTTTATAAAATACTATATTATACAAAAAAAAATATAAAATATTAATTTGCATAGTTTTATATTATTTTATTTTATTTATTCGTGAAGTACCTATACTTAAATATGTTTAAAAAAAACAACTTATATGATGAATTATAAGCAAGGCTTAAGTGACATAAATTCAAATGTATCTTTGCGGCGAGAGGATTATTACTAAACAATAATTTTTAATTAAAGCACACATTGTAAAAAAAATATCATTTTTTTTTGCTTAAAATCTAAAAGGTTAATGAGGATCTATCTCCCATATTTTCCGTGGGTAGGATCCTGAAGGGACGCCAATTTTTTTTTTGCACTGGGGCGCAAATTATCTAAATACCTACGCAATGTTCGGACTTTTCTAGATAAATAATTACAAGGTATCTAAACGTTCATCTTAGATAATTTTTTTACTAATCTAAATAAATTCATCTAGATATATTTTTTATTGATAAAAATCAATCATTAAATTGTACAAACGCATTTTAAATATTTTTATACATTCTCAAACCAAGTTTATGGTTTATAAATAATGTAGTTATTTTTATTTATATCATTATTATTATTATGTTTCTAGTTCTCAACTAAAGTATACCTAAATTTAAAACCCATTTAAAAAAAATTGTATCTTTTTTTTATCCGAACACTGTTAAATTACGGCACTGTATATATAATATAAAACTTCCATATGTCAACTGTTAGAACTGTATTACACCTGTCCGGTCGGCCACTGGTGGTCCGACAATGAATTAGCCTCTATTGCCAACTATTATAATCATGAGACTTACATTTTTGACGAGAATTCAAAAACAGCCGTTATATACCGTAATAAAAATAACAAAAGACCACCGATTCCGACCTCATTATTTAGCTCTTATTATTGTGATGAATCATTAAGATAATATAATACTATAGTCTATAACTAACATAAATGCGTTTTTGTCTATAATTTCGTTATACGATAATACAATAATCACACGTATAATAACTAATTACCCACAAACAATTTTCTTTATTATTCAAAGAATATTTAATGGGAAAAATTAAAACTGTTCACTATTATTATACTTACTTAATTTATATTTTTCTTTAGGTACCTATATTGATATTTTAAAAATATATAAATAAATTATAAGTTGTTACTTGACTGTAGGCATTTGAAATTTGAACATTTTTTTGTTGGTTATTATACATACAATTGCACTCAAAGTTGATCAAAATTTATGATGTTCTTCAGAAACCTAAAAATCTAAAAATTTTAAAAATACATTTTTTTTTAGGTATTGATTTAGGTTTAAATTTTGACAAAATTGGGTATTTAT
Source organism: Sitobion miscanthi (assembly GCA_008086715.1). NCBI lineage: Eukaryota > Metazoa > Arthropoda > Insecta > Hemiptera > Aphididae > Sitobion > Sitobion miscanthi. Next base: position 24,963,251 of record CM017805.1, on the reverse strand, counting down.
AACTTCAAAGTAATGGCTTTAGTTATTTTGTTGTAATCCTAAAAATATTAAAGACTTGGAACTTCTTACCACTATACTAGTAATAATTATAATCAAAGGTAATACATAATGTACATTACTTTACACAATTGCATTTTTAAATATCGATTTTTGTTTTATGCTATTAATTATGCTACGGACCTATATTCACACAATACGTCTACGACAATATCATCATATTGACTTAGCTATAGCCGTATTATAGGTATATACAATAATATTCTATTATAAATAACTATTGTATATATTAAGTCAATAACAATAATATTATAATATAGTACAGTAGATTATGTCGGACGTCGCCATCTCGGATTTGTAGCACCTATGTGTAAGACATTGATTACCTGCACTCTGCGTGGGATCTCAAACAGCTCCGGGAGTTACCCGTTTCTGCCAAAATAATATTGGCCGTTTCCGCCAAAAACGAAAAAGGTACGATTCCCGTTTCCGCCAAAAAAATTTTGGAAACCATTGGTATTAATTTTTAAGCAATATATGCTGTGGTATGTATAAAACATAGTAATGTAACATGTAGGTAAAAGCAATGACATTTATAAATAATTGCGAAGATCATAGGTACAACAATATATACGTCGATAATATTCAATAGTTGTTGATAACCGTCGATAACGGAAGAAAGAATACACTGGATCATAGTTTACCTATTTTTAATTCGCACACAATAATTATCTGAAAAATGTTAAATTCTTATATTTCGATTCAGTATCTGTTCTGTTCGTCACCAGTTAAATAACAGTTAAAATGGAATTTGTTATAAGCAATAGAGGTAAAAAGATGTTGATTTTTGAATCAAAATTGATGAAAACTCGAATTTTCCGCCAAGTATTTGGGTTTCACATACAGCGACATTAAAAAGAACAAGTTCTTTATAGTTGGAATTCGTAGATCCTTCTAGTGTGAATTTATTTAGGCAAATTCTGACTATATTATTTTTATTAACTACTAGTGCATTTAATATGTTATCCCGAAGGCCACCCCATACCAATAGACCATATTGGAAATTTGATTGATATAGTGCAAAATATACTATTTTCATTGTTTGTTTAGGAACCATGTTTTTAAATTTGAACAATTCAAATATAATAAAACGTAGCTTTCCTCATAAATTATTAATATGAAAATTCCATTTTAAGTTGTTATCAAAGATAACACCCAAATATCGGATTTTTCCAACTATTTTAAACTATTTTTAAATAATGGTATTGATATTTTTGGTGTACAATAGAATTTAAGAGAGGTTCACCAGGAAAACAAACAATATACAGGATGATCCATTTAGTGTCAGACACTTATAATGAATATCTTATACGACGAATGCGTCTTACGTTTTCAGTTACATTGCAGTAATCAGTAATCACCCTGTGTAATAACCACATTTATAAAGTATAAATGTATTGGATATAGAAAAAAACTATAACATACAAGAGTGTAAGGTTGTAGCGCGTGGGAAATTATAAAGAAATATCTTCAATATATAAACTGTTGTAAATTTAACAACATATTAAGACTAACGGCTGTTAATTATAATAGCATTTGAAGCTAGTTGAAGACATTAGGTATATGAGACTATCAGAAGTGTTAAACGGCAGAGAATACCCCATGGCATGTTGCTGTTCAATTCTGTTTATCTGAACTTATTAATAATTAGTAAAAATAAAAAATTATTCGTTACCTATTCAATTTATAGATTACCTTATAAACTTAACTATAGATTATTAAAATTTGAAAAAATATGGATATAAATCACGTGCGCCTCATATTTAGTACCCACCTTAATATATCTATTCTATTTTTTTGAATAATTAAATATTTTTATAATACAATTTAATACATTTCCATTACAATGTAGGCATTACATTGTAATTTTCTAAATTCTAAAACACTATAAACGGACTCTATAAACACTTGTCTATATAACGGACAATTTAATAATACATTGAGTTCCGTTATACAGCAGGGAACAATTATCTGTTTCAATTATGTTATACATAAACTTAGAAGCAAATTCAATTAATAAACTGATTTTAGTAATATGAAGTAAATAATTTTCGTACTTTAATTGAATAATTTTTTTATTTTAACTACATTAGATTATTGTTTTAATTACATTAAATTAAGTTAAAACAATGTAAATTTTATCTAAATCCAAATTGCAATTATTTGCAATTAATTTGCAAAATATTAACACTGGTTTTGAGTCAATCGGACGAGTTGGTGGGGTTAACTTCATAAACGATAATAACAGACTACAGACGCCATACACCGGATATTAAATAACTAATTGAAAAAAGTCTGAGTCATATAGAATTGAAACATTTAACGGGCAAACAAAGTGCACGGGATCAGCTAGTACATTATAATATATAATATTTATACTTAAAGTGCAACACCACTGTCAACAATCAATGCACTTATTTGGAATAGGATTATGGGCTGGTCTATAACAGTAAAAAAGGTCTGTGACCTAACAATGAAATATTATGTATTTCATTTTATTTTGTTGAAGTACCTACCTATTAATTAAAAACTATTTTTAACACGACGTATTTACCTATTATTTTTGTCTTTTAGTTTATCTTATTTTTTAGGGTTGAAATATGTTTCCTTTATACCCAAATAATTATTAAGTACAAATAATGTAGAACTCGATTTTATTTTAGCAACAAATTCTTTTATTAATACAGTGTTGACTTGGTAGATGGGTAACAATAAATTATAAATTATATTAAGTAATATTATCAAGGTATAAACAATGTACTAACTATAAATTCAGGATTACATACATTTAGGTGAATAATTGAAGGGTGAAAATCCAAAACGTGGTATTGCCAAAAATCAAAATGTTCACAAATTAAGAAAAACTATATTACGTCCTATGACATGAATTAACACTTGTAAAAAATGAATAAAAACAATTGGCGGTGTCAAAATAAATCTATTTTGAGTTTAAAACTTAGTTTTAATACTTTGAAAAAGTGTTCACAGGCCAAAATGTGGTATTGCCGGATATACCACATTTTGAATTAAACACCGGCAATACCACATTTTGGCCTGTAAACACTTTTTCAAAGTATTAAAACTAAGTTTCAAACTCAAAATAGATTTATTTAAATCTAATATATTATTCAAAAATAATATTTTATATAGTATAATAGTAGGTATACTATTGCGCATTATAAAAATCTTATTGTTCTAATTTAGGTATTATTAAATTTTACTGGTATACAAAAATAAACATAAATGGCAGATTCTTTAATCTCTGAGATAATGATGTACCTAGGTAGGTAAAACAAAAATAGTAAGATGCCATATTAATGTATTAATATTATTATAACTTAAAAGTTATAATATAGAATTTTACTATGTTTGTTTATTGATCATATAAATAAATTAGCTATATTAATGGTAGTAGGAAATATTCAATTAATGTTTGTAATAATACGTACATTATTTGTCATTTAATTTTTTTGTTCTTTTAAATGAGATTATCATACAAGAGAACATAGGTACTTTTGTAGTAGTTAATAAAATGTTTTATGTAGGTATTTACTTCTTGAGCAGCTTCTAAAATATCTCTTGTTTTCCTCATTTTGTTTTAATATAGTTTTAAAAATAAACAGATACAGAAAATAAATTATTTAATATTATCTTAATAGATTTATACAACTTGGCTCTAGCACAATTTATTATATTAATCCATTAATAATAATTTTATTCATCAGACTGATAACACATAACCACGTTATCTTTATCAACAATATGAATATATTTTATTTTTATAAATTTGAAATATCATGAAAACAAAAATATTCTGAAAAATCATAATAATAAATATAATAAACATTTAGACACTGAAAAGTTAAATAAAAGTTGACTGTAATGGGTACATATTAAGTACGTTATTATAGAATGACAATACAACGTTTTGTTTTAATATAGAATGTAGTCCTATAGAAAAAACAAGGGAAATACTGCGTTTTGGTTTAAACATTGCAATAACACGTTTCGACTTGATACCAATTGTGGCAATAACACGTTTTGAATTGAATGACGTTTTTTGCACCGGATTTGAATTCCTCGTGTTCTTTTACATAAGAATCGATGTTTGTCTCGATTTTCAAATTTTTGGCAATACCACGTTTTGGATTTTCGGCCTTCAATTATAATATTACAATGATAGATGATAGATGTAAGATGTATGATGTATGATATAAGATGTATGATGTATGATGTAAGATGATAGATGATTGATGATAAATGATGTATGATAGATGTTGTATTCGTCAATACGATGCTGGATGGACTGTTCGACTGTTCGACTGCCGACTGTAATATTATTTGAAAATATTATTTCTACTTAATGGTAATATTATATTATATTATAATAAATATTAAGTACCTGTCATTTTTGTAAATATAGACCCAGACAAAATGATGGTGGCCAGCGCTATGCTCCGATTTATGGCGTCCCTAACCGAGGAAATTGTTGGAGACTCTTTCGAACTGGCAAATCAGATAAACGGTGACGTGATCGTTACTTCGCCATCATGGGGTGGACCAGAATACACAAAAATGTAGGTAATCGGGCTGTCAGCTATATGTATGAGTAAGTTCTGGGAAGTGGGAATTACAATAGCCCCTAAAATTCTGTTACACCTCAACCTTAATAAAAATAATGAATGATTAGAAAATGACAACGGAATTGGCCTAAAAATCTGAAAATGCATTCATTGACAGATAGCTTCTCGACGGATTATATGGCTGGTCCAATAATGACTTTTCCGTACGTGCATCAGACCGATGCGCGACGGCTGCTCACCAACGCGTCGACATCCACCAGGTAACTTTGGTAAGTTTGTAAACAATACCGTTCATTCTTGTGGAATGCTAAAGAAAATTAATTTATTAGATAAATATTATACTATAACAGTTTTTAAATATAGACGTTTTCAACTTACAGTTATGCAGGTGGATGTCGACCAGTTTGGGAGCGACGTCTGGTACGGAATTGTTCTAATGAATTCAAACATAAATAATACATTATTATAATATTGTCATGTATACGTATATACGGTTAGGTATATTAAATTCATTAAGTAGGTACTATATTAATAATATAGTCTATTAATTATTTTTTTACTATGCTTTTATTGTATTAAATACACAATGACTTATAACTTACATTATTGGACCGGACATACAGCAATATCGAGTTAAGGTATTTGTCAATGAATACATTTTCTATTTTGCCAAGGCTGGCACCAATTCCGTTGCACATTTTCCAGCACTATAGACATTTAAAATATAAATTATAGTTCCACATAAATAATAATATAATTATATTTAAGCTAAATGATGTACATACTTCAATTTTATCAAGGTTTTTCGGGAGATGTAGCAGTATTTTCGGGGCAATCGTTTTCCCCACTTCCAGAATCTTATCCATGCTTAAGGCTAACGGCCCGATAACACCCATTTTGCTGTACTCTGGACCGCCCCATGGCGGCGATGTGACCATAACGTCACCCTTTATGTGCTTTGCCAATTTGAAGAAGTCTCCAACAACGAACTCGATCTTATCGAGTACACCATAAATCGCGGCATTTTCCCTGGCCATCACAATCTTGTCTGGGTCAATATCTACAGCAATGACTATTACAAACAGAAAATATTACGATTATTAGAATCCGCAGATAATAGGTACCTACTTAATATATTATTACGGTACAGACAATTATTACATTTCGGTAATCACCAATTAAGTAGGAATAATATGTTCACATTTTATTTCTACGAAAACGGTTTTATTTATGTTTAATGCAAAAAATATTATAGTACCTTTGTCGAACAGTCGTGCAAGCTGAATAATGTTTCCGCCGGCGCCACAAAACGGGTCCACAGCCACTTTCACCCGGCCACACTTTTCCGCCATATAGACACTGAGTGTCTCGGGACAGACCGAATAAAAGCTCTCTATAAAACCAAACATACGATTATAATATATATCGTTTTTATTTTTAACATGATATGATGCGTATATAATATATAAATGTTTTTTTTACATACCCTCGTCCATTAAAATTCCTTCATCAAATTTTGAAAATAAGGCATGTCTCTTCCTCCAATATTTATATGTGTTTTGTCTGTGGGCAATATAAAAAAAAACATTATTTAATTTCTGATTATACCTATAAGTAAATGCACGTACGTGGTGTCATCACGCACGGCTGACGCCTCCTTGACGTTGTCGAGCGGAGTGCCGTTTGGCGTACTCGCGGCTTCCACGTGGAATGGCGTCTCAACGCTGTCAACGGGCAGCGGAGTGCCGTTTTCCGTGCTGACGGATTCCACGTGGAATGGAGTCTCAACGCTGTCAACGGGCAGCGGAGTGCCGTTTTCCGTGCTGACGGATTCCATGTGCAATGGAGTCTCAACGCTGCCAACGGGCAGCGGAGTGCCGTTCGGCGTACTCGCGGCTTCCATGTTCAATGGAGTCTCAACGCTGCCAACGGGCAGCGGAGTGCCGTTCGGCGTACTCGCGGCTTCCATGTGCAATGGAGTCTCAACGCTGCCAACGGGCAGCGGAGTGCCGTTCGGCGTACTCGCGGCTTCCATGTGCAATGGAGTCTCAACGCTGTCAACGGGCAGCGGAGTGCCGTTTTCCGTGCTGACGGATTCCATGTGCAATGGAGTCTCAACGCTGTCAACGGGCAGCGGAGTGCCGTTTTCCGTGCTGACGGATTCCATGTGCAATGGAGTCTCAACGCTGCCAACGGGCAGCGGAGTGCCGTTCGGCGTACTCGCGGCTTCCATGTTCAATGGAGTCTCAACGCTGCCAACGGGCAGCGGAGTGCCGTTCGGCGTACTCGCGGCTTCCATGTTCAATGGAGTCTCAACGCTGCCAACGGGCAGCGGAGTGCCGTTCGGCGTACTCGCGGCTTCCATGTGCAATGGAGTCTCAACGCTGCCAACGGGCAGCGGAGTGCCGTTCGGCGTACTCGCGGCTTCCATGTGCAATGGAGTCTCAACGCTGTCAACGGGCAGCGGAGTGCCGTTTTCCGTGCTGACGGATTCCATGTGCAATGGAGTCTCAACGCTGCCAACGGGCAGCGGAGTGCCGTTCGGCGTACTCGCGGCTTCCATGTGCAATGGAGTCTCAACGTGCTCATCGGGTCGGCTGGAGGGTCCGAGAAACTCCACTGCCATGAGCATCCCGATGCCGACGGACTGAGCGACAAACCAAATGCCAAAGACCAGCGTCGCAGTCGCCAGTCTTGCGCAATTCAACGCGATGCGCAACGCTGTCTCCCCGTCAACCGTAACGGCGGCTACCGGCGAACGTCTTCTCAATGCCCGTTGCACTGCAGGACTTCTAGCGATGTTAGCGATAAACGCAGTAATCGCGAGTCCTGCGTACAACAGGCAGAGCAGCAACGCCAAGACGCTCATGGCCAAAGTCCCGACCACGGTTACGGCTATCATTGAGGTGACCCTCATGACCGCTGCAATGAGATTGTCGTCCTGCAATAAGATAAACATTAAAGTCAATAATTATTCATAGTTAATTCGTCGACGAAAACGTGACACACACACGGGAGGCTTGCAGTAGCGTTCTTCTATATAATATCAAATTATACTTACATATTCTGCCATGCACCACGCGGCCAATGTTGTTTGTACCCGCGTGTACCGTAACCTAAAGTTTTCTGGTGCATATGTCATGACCATTGAAAACTTTAGGCAACAAAAAAATAAACAAAAAAAAACAAAAAAAAAATAAACAAAAAAACAAAAAAAAACTATGTAAAAACTAAATAACAAAAAAAATTCAATTTAACTTAAACTATTACAAAAAAATACAAAAAATTACAAAAAATAACAATAGAATACTTTGCAGTAAGGAAGCGCTGGTGGTGTTCAGAGAGCAAGCTCGGCGTTATAGCGTAAGAAGGTATAAGCGGCTTGGCGTCTATGAATCAAATGTCATATTTTATCGAGTGTTTACGCCTTTTATAGGAAAAATTTTGGCCGCACACACCATTGGTAACAAACGCGACTGTTTATATACAGCCAGTATTGGAATTTTTTACGAGAAAAAAAATCTTTATTATATATTAGCCAACAAATTTACTATAATCTTACGACGAAAAATACGCGAGTACAATATATACCCTATACTATTCTGTCACTGTGCAGGTCTAGGACCGTATTTACAATTTTGTCACCCATGGGCAACAACAATTTTAGCACCCGCGTTTTTGTTCATGATTAATTTGTCCCGTTTAAATATTTATTATCCACAAAAAATCAGAAACAACTGTTTTATTATTACTAAATATAATTAAAAACTATATAATATACCAAACAACTATGGACGACTTTATTATTATTCTCATAATAAATTGATGTGACAATGCTCTTTTGCAGAGGCAAATAATATTTAGACAGGTACCTGTTTTGTTATAAAATAATAAAGATAGAATTTCGATAGCATACCATAATCTAACATTTGTTATTAGGTATACATACAAGATTTATTGAATGCTTCAATGAAATTCAGATAACGATGGAATGGTAAAAGTGGTTTTAGATATTTTAAAAGCTGCGGGGTTGTAAATAATATAATATTATTGCTGTCGTTAATTCAAGCAGATAAATCTTTGGAAATGTGTACTCATATATTATGATAAGCCACGTCTTATTTTAGTTTGACAGTAGAAGAATAATAATTAATAACAGCTCGCACTTAAAACCACGTCATGCTGATTTAGGCAAGTGTATGTTTCTATAATTATGCGCTTCCGCGTATTCGGGTTTTTTTTATATTTTAATTAAAAAACCAATAAATGCATACTTTTCATAACGTCTTGTTAAAAATAATAATAACAATAAAATCGTATCCGCACAACGTTTGAAAAAGCGTTACTACGTTTCAATGTTTGAAAAATAACAAACAAATCGTATTCGAATTTTCGCGAATTATTTTTCGATCGTATTTTAAAAACACAGCATAAATCCTCACAATGCGACTTGTTGCACTTTTACGTTTCACACGTGATACTACTTAATAATATTACCGCGTTCCGTTTTTCCGTGCTTATCGACTTATTGTGAGACCCACCCGGGCAGACTCACGTAATAGTTAAGCACGAACCGGACGTTAAAGTTCTAACTCGCGTATAAATGACATTGCGACCGGCGGCTAAAGGCTGTCACTCGCTCATCTGTGCCGTAGTAAGACCCACCCGGGCAGACTTACGCGACACAGGTTTTGAGATATCCCACACGAACTCGAGCGAACGGTTTTAAGCCGGTCAATGGTACAATAGTCGGAGGATTCTGGCATTGTATCGATCGGCTTTTGCGTGGCATTCCATGGGGCAATAGTCGGAGTATTCTGGCATTGCACCGTTTGCCGACCTTCGCTTGAGTATTTTCACCCCCCCTGCCCGTCGACAAAGCGTCGGTCGCCGTGGCCGGTTCTATGTTTTTGTCGTTAAAAATTAATTTCTATACTTCATCCATCTCCCTGTAAAAATCGACTCGGAACTCCCAAATACATGCAGCCGCTTGGGGACGTACGCACCACGCGTATTGTTTGTTTGGCCGAGAGACTCGCGGAGAAGCAAATTGCACCCTTAAGAGGTGCGTTGAACTTGAAATATTAGAAAGAAATATATACCGGTACGTCTTCGCGTGTCGTTTACCCTTATCGCAATAGCGACTGTAAATTATATAATACCAAACACCTTTTCGTGTTTGCATTTACAGGAGATATTATGATGAAGTACCTACTCTGCGCATGTACGTGGCACGGACTGAGCTTTGGAGATGACTAGACAAAGCTTCTGGTCCCACGGAACGTGTAGCTGCTGTGACAATGCCCTTCACGCTCGGACACTCACCGAATTTGACAATCATTCGTCGTTGGATTTACACCCACATGCAGTCGACGGCTACAAAGGTCCACAGTTATTCGTGTACCCTCAACACCGGTACCGCGGATGTTACCAACGCTCCACCAACCATCGAAAGCAGGCCCGAACCTAGGTTAGCTTCCTTCGATAACCACTACCTTCTATAATCTATACGATACTCCGATTTAGGTAACCGCGTCGAAAAGGAGGCCTTCCGAGGATTTTCGTGAGGTGGCTAGTGATAAAATATACTGCCGTATACCCATTACCGAGGAGATCCGCTTGCCGTCTGGCCAGAGGAACGTAAAAAACCTGTTTGTCGACGAATTGATGCAGCGTTAATTACACGTGGGAAGAAAGCGTTTTTCATCAAGAAAGCAAATTTTTAATTAAAGACAAGTGAGTTTGCAGCTCGTAAATGTCTAGAAACCGATTAATAATCTAAAAATTCACTAACCATAATGTGCACCATGATAAAAAAAAAATAGTGTTACACATTACATACAATTTGAAAACACGACATTAGCAATATCAATCTGTATATATTACAGGTACTTAATTTTGTATTTGAGTATAATGTTGCAATGTCATAGCGGTGTACTTAGGTATTAATTTATTTCAGAAGACGGGCATAATGCACCGCTCCTCGACTGCAGGTGGGAGGTCATGTTATCGGTGCGAGTAAACAGTTGCAGGGTGTCATCCTGGACCAAAGGCTTACGGCGTTTGCCAAACATATATTATGTGCCTATTAATGTATTATCCGTACAATATTAATTGAAATAAAAATATGTAAGCAGATTCTGTTTGTGACCGTTTTTGGAACTTTGATCCGGCTGAAACTACAACGCGTGGTGCAGAGCAAATTGTTTAATCGATATCCAACAGAAATTCCAAATTCGTGATTATTATAATAATAATTGGATTCGCAAGCCATCCGGTGGTGTGCCTCGCACAGTATGTATAATTAAATTTCCATTATAAAATATCAAATTGCGATAATTCAAAATAACTATGCTTACTCTCTGCTTATTGACCATCTGCAATCTGCACGGCTGTCATTACGACGTATTTTGTGACAATATGATTTATATTATGCATCTTATTTATTTGCAGGTTGTATTTACTGTCAATTATTTTCGAATCGTATGCAAAATTTACGTGTTTTGTAAGTCGTTTACTTATTTAAAATTTATTAATATATTGTTTAAATGTTCTTATTTATACATGTATAATTTATCGATTATTATGGGACCGTATTCTGTTTCAAAGTTGGGGTAGATCATGGAAAAAAAAACACCTTAGTCAGTAAGTATATACATATTGTATAAAATACTTCACACAAAAAAATGATCAATTTATAGTTTACATGACATGTAATCAACAAAATCATTTAAAATAATGTTTTTCCAGTACATATTATATTACGATCAAACATCATGGTCCAAACAACTTACTCAAACTTCCTGGTTGTCAAAAATCTTTGAAATTAAGTGAAAATCAGTCTAGTAAGTAATTGTTGAGTATATAACAACAAAAGTAAATCAATTAAATTATGTCGAATAAATATTTTCGTTGTTCATGCATTGCTCTATTTATTTAGCTAAAATTTCAAACTGTAAAAATACGTACAAAAAAATCCCTTACACTATTGTATTAAAATATATCATTAAGAAATTAAGTAATTATAGGTATATACAATAATATTCTATTATATATAACTATTGTATATAATAAGTCAATAACAATAATAATATAATATAGTACAGTAGATTATGTCGGACGTCGCCATCTCGGATTTGTAACACCTATGTGTAAGACATTGATTACCTGCACTCTACGTGGGATCTCAAACAGCTCCGGGAGTTACCCGTTTCTGCCAAAATAATATTGGCCGTTTCCGCCAAAAACGAAAAAGGTACGATTCCCGTTTCCGCCAAAAAAATTTTGGAAACCATTGGTATTAATTTTTAAGCAATATATGCTGTGGTATGTATAAAACATAGTAATGTAACATGTAGGTAAAAGCAATGACATTTATAAATAATTGCGAAGATCATAGGTACAACAATATATACGTCGATAATATTCAATAGTTGTTGATAACCGTCGATAACGGAAGAAAGAATACACTGGATCATAGTTTACCTATTTTTAATTCGCACACAATAATTATCTGAAAAATGTTAAATTCTTATATTTCGATTCAGTATCTGCTCAGAAAGAACAGCCAACAATTGTGAATCTTTCCATTCTCATATCAACGAACAATTTTATGAAGCACACCCATAATTTTTTACATTTTTACATATCCTTAAAGACACAATACAGACGGATACTTATATCAAAATTAACAGTGCTAATAATAATATTAAAAAAATTCCAAAGAAAAAAAAATTTTAAACCATTCAAAAATTGCAGAAGACGCAATTACAAAAAAAAAAATTCCAATGAAATTAGTAGGTACACTTTTGTCAAAACTGATTCTTTTAATTATATGATTTTTTGAAACCTGACTTATACTTACAAATGTGATTTGTTATAACCTGACATATACTTGTATTATAATAATAACTATTTTTCATGACATTTTTAATTATTTAAAAATAACGATATGTGTTTTTTTAAAACTCTATTGAGACTGTATTTGACCTATGCTTGTATTATAATTTGAAATAGTTAAATATGAATGATATATCATAATATGCAATTACATAATATTATTTAAATACTCTAATTTAATTGTGCCTATATTCGACTAATGTATTATTATTATCTACTTGTAATATAATTTATAATAATAAGAATATATAATAATAATATTTATAATATATTATATATATTGCACATGGTTCCCAAATAATAATTTACGGAAACGTCTTGTTGGCGGAAACGGAAATCATACCTTTTTCGTTTTTGGCGGAAAAGGGCTATGCGTAAATGAGGGAACCTGTTTACGGCCATGCCCACGGCTCCAGTCAAAATAGGTTTTACAAGCAGGTAAATTCCCTAATGGCTCCCGTCGAAAAAAAATGTACAAACAGGTGTAATAGTTGTATAATTGTAAACTCTACATTAATAAATTGTTGGACATATGCACGTCCGTCTTCCAAAACAGTCTACATATTATAATAACTGTGCTATGTTATTACGCTCACCGTAATGCTGTTTTTATATAGTATAATATACAGTTTTTTTCTGTATATATCAATAAAATTTTATTTGTTGGGTAAAAAAGCGTGAAAATGTAATATAAGGCTCCTGATATATCATTCTAATAGCAGGTGAAAATTATTAAAAATACATAGACACAAATTTTTTTTATAAGCATTTAAAGTTCTAATTTTGACAAAATTTATTAAATTTAAAATTTAATAATTATTTTGTGGTTAAAAATTTATAAAATGTTCAACTTTTATAGCTAAGGATTGAAAATTGAAAACAAGGTGCCACGTAAATAGTTTATATATAAATTACTTTATTCACAATAATATCATCAAATATACTTGGTAATATCATAGGCTGACTGGCCGTTTTCGCTTAGAATCGTTTTTCTTATACAATGATATTATATCATTGAATTCAAATTTAACACAATCCATTACTGTGACCCACTTGTCTCCCTACTGTACAGCAGATAGATATCCACTTACCCACCTTTTTTCTTATTTCGTTTATCGAATATCTGACAAGTGTTGAATTAGGGCGAGTTAATTAATTATATAATTAAATCCTTATATAATATTACGTGTATATGTATTTACGTGTGTGTACGCACATAACATATTATCATGTAAGAAGGTAGTGACTTAAAATGTGTGTATGCAATAAACATAAATAATAAAACATAATATTATATGAGTAAAAAGAAGTAAATACGTACATATATATTTATTAATATTAAAATTTGGAAATATATGCGCTACTTACGTATATGCACAATATGCGCCCGAATTATATGCCGGTTGAAAAATATTTCTCAAAGTACTGAGACTACCCAATCCGGCCCTGTCAAAACTTATCTTAAAGAAACAGTTTACTACATAGTAAGCGTTTAACAAATAAAAATTATTAAAATGATAACAATAAAAAATTTCTTAAAATATTACTTTTATAGTAGGTACATTCAACTTCATTAATATTATTATATCATTATCCATTTCCATCAAAATTGATTTTTCTGTAAAACATCAATGATACTAGATCATCGTTAGTCATAAAGTTTCTCATTTTTTTTTTTAACCTTACTTAACTTAACGTTCTTTTTCACGATATTCATGATATTCAGTGAGTTTTAAATATTAGATTATTTATAAAAGTAGGTACCCACTTTTCCACCCTTTTAATACAAAATGGGATAATAATTCTTTATTAGTTTATCAATTAGCTTAAGCTTGATTTTTAATTTCTAAACATTGATAAATTTCTAGACAGATAAATTTCTAAACAGTGGACAGTCTACTTTTTTTAGTGATACGCTGGTTAAAAATCTGAGCATTATTTCGATTAATTAATTATCGTGTGTATAGGTACATACAAAAAAAAACACACATCATTGTAAAATCAATATAGGTATTCATCGATCCGCTCAGAATTCAAAAACAATTATATGCAATAATAGAAAATCTGAAATTTATTAGCAACAGTCAATTTTCAATATTGTTTGGTGGTCCCTTAGTTGTTGAAGTTTGTGCGACTAAGCTATACTATACGTTCGCAGTTCGCATTAATTATTTTAATATTTTCTAACGTAGCTAATATATACTATTAAATAAAACATTATTCGTTATTTTGGAATTTTTTCGTATAGTAAAATTCCATTTTTGTTTTACAATTTTGTATAAAATAAAAATAAAGAGATTATTTAATTAAATGTTGATATCAAAGTCATCATTTTTCTGGTTATTTTCTTTCGTAGGCACTGCAACAAAATCATAATTTTTCAAATCTTTAGTCAATCCAAAACGATTGCTTAGTATGTTTAAAAAGCACAACAAAGCAGAACTGTAGGCAAAAAATCGAAACGACCACACTCCACCGTATGATCCGAATAAAAATCCACCCAGTAGACTACCTAAAGATTCACCTGTAAAACATAATTCATTTTAAAATCGTGTTAGGTATAATGTTTTTATATAACGAATCAAATGATACAAGTTAAATTTTAAACTGAAAGATTAACTTGTAAAAATGAATACGTATATAATTTGCAATTTGCAAAAGTTAAATGTGTGCTACTAGGTATAGCTATGGTTTGTTAAAATAAATTATATTATTTATCTGAGTAATCACTGTAGTTTTTGAAAAAGCTCTATCTATGTATATAATATATCGAGACCACTCAGTACCAACAGGAAAAAAAATGCAAATTATAAATAATATGATTTACCAATTAATGGTAATATACCATTTTACACAGTTGTTAAGATATTTTTGATTGTTATATTAATTTGATTTACCATAGTTATGACTTATAAACCGTTATTTCTTTACATATAACTTCAATTTTAAAATATGATTTACCAATCAATGGTAATAATACCATTTTACACAGTTGTTAAGATATTTTTGATTGTTACATTAATTTGATTTACCATAGTTATGACTTATAAACCGTTATTTCTTTACATATAACTTCAATTTTTCATACATGTATTAGACATTTAACTAACTGATTAGAACTACTAATCTCATCTCAACATGATAGCCATATTGGCTTGGAGGTGACCAACTCTCTTCAGTTGTGATAACTTTTTTGTTTTTGTGTAATATTTTTATAATTGGAATTTTTTTAATAAATAAATAATTATTATTATAATGTTAGCGGCAAATGCCACCAAATACGTAATTTAAATATCTATTTAAACTAACCGTCTAGTAACCAGTATATAGCGTATCTAAGATTTTTTCATCGGGAGAGGGGTATAAAGATTTTAATAGACATATTCAGTAAACACATAATATATTCATATTATTATATATTTGTTGTATTCTGTACACAATTAATTGGTCTCCATTGAGATGAGTGGGCTTATTACTATTATTTACATATAAGATAATGTAAATTTAAATAATTATTTATAATATTTAAGTAAGTACTGTAATAGTTGGGTTAGTTAAATAAAATTAGTTAATACTATTTATTAATTACTATTTATAATGCTATTATATTATCAAGTTCCACCAATACGCGGCATACATTAGAACAAAAATTTAATACAAGGTTCCTCTTAAGTGTTTTTAGCGATACCAAAAAAAAAGTTTACTGGATAATCATAATTTTTTTTTTTTAAGTTAAAACGTTGACAAAATTCATCAAGATCAAGAACATTAGTAAATTATTTTGTAATCACTAGTTTATAAAATGCGTTCAACTTTAATAGCCAAACTTGAAAATTAGATACAAAATTTTTTGGAGCTAAAAAATACACAAGCGCAATACTTTTTTTATACTCATTCCAAGTTCAAATTTGGTCGAATTAGATATTTAAAAGAAGAATAACGATTTTAGTTATTATTTTGTAGTTTAAAAATATTATTCGTAGGTCCCTACTTGAAACTTTTAAAGTTTATTAATAATTATTATATTCTATACACACAATTACATTTACAAATGCAATATTTTCGGAAAAAAAATTAATTAAACCTACTGCATTACTAATAGTTAAATAAGTAACTTTAATCACAATAATATTATAAATTATGCTTGGCAATAGATTCAGGCCTTGGATTTTAATGCCTTAAAAAAATGATATTATGCCCTAAAAATTCTAAATAATGCACTAAAAACGGCACCAATTTTATTTAATTTTTAATAAATTTGATACCTAAAACTTCTATTATAAATTTGGTTTACATAAAATATCGATTTAAAGGATTGTAAAATAGTATTACAGATAAAACTGATCGTATTGGACTTTAATCTGGAAGTTCAAATTTCTTGTATCTACTTATAAATTATTATTTTTTTTATAGGTTTAGATTATATATTTATTTACCTGTATATAGTTAAATTTATATAAAAATCATGTAAAAGCATGTAAAAATCTTAAAATTAAATTTCAAACTCCAATTTTGTCATAGTTACTATTTTTTTATAGCATTTAAAGTACAATTATAGACAAAATACGTAAAATTCACAAAAATGTGCAAAATACATGTGACAAAGGTATTCTGCAAAATATAAAATTATATTTTAAGAAATTATAAACTTTATTCGAAAGAGGGTCGTTATGATGAACACATATTTTTTATAAAAATGTTTTTATTGTGATCTATAATTCTATTAAGTTTAAAATACATTTTAAAGATGTTCAATATAAATGTAAACAAAAAATTGATACCAATAAAATTGAATTTTTTCCTTCACTTATAATTTAAGTACCCATGTTTATCGATTAAACCAGAAATATTTTTGTTTTAAAGCAATGAAAACATTTAAAAAATATACAATTGAGAAAGTTGATTTTCTGCAGTAGATTCTATCTCGTCATCGATACGGTGACTTACACTGTAGTAAACGATGTAGAGTTAAATTTGAATTCAATAATATATCCTGATATATTGCAGTTGAAAAATATTAAAAATATATTATGTGTACAATCTTGTTAATAAGCATTTTAAGTTTGAATTTTGATAACATTTATCATATTTAAAATGTAATAATTATTTTGTAGTTAAAAATGTATAAAATGTTCAACTTTTATATCTAAGAATTGAACGTTTAAAACAAGGTTCCACTTAAATAGGTTATATATAAATTACTTTATTCACAGTTATATCATATAGGCTTCGCCCAGAATCGTTTTTCTTATACAATGATATTATATCATTGAATTCAAATCTAACACCATCCATACAGTGACCCACTTGTAACCTACTGTGCAGCAAAGTGACACCCACTTGCCCGCCTTTTTTATTTTTTATTATTCGTGAGATCATTCCCAATGAAAATTGTTCTATTTTTCATGGTATTATAAATCGATAATGAGTGACTACTACCATAAGTGGATTACTTCATTTTTTTTTGTTGAAGCTTTTACCTTGCTTTATATAGAAACACGAAATCTCAAGTATATAAAACAATTTTTATAGTTTACCAATGCCATCGAAAAGTACTAATATCCCGATTAAAGTGCTCGTGGAGTCCTCGGGTGACATAATTTTCGCGTACGACATTTTCACCGACGTTCCCAATGCATACGACACGCCATTCAATAGCTCTATTGCAATGATCCAAGCTGGATTCCAGATGACTGTGTAAAGATACATCCTGATAGCCATGGCTCCGATCGCTATGGCCATGCAGTTAATGTGACCCATCTTTCTGATTATCCAACCGGACCAGAAAAAAAATGGTATTTCACCGCCAAAACATTGGATGCCTTGAGCTAGACCTTGGAGCGTTTTTAGCCACGCCCGTTGGCTGTGGTCATCATTAGCGGAAACTAAATCCTCCATGTACCTGAATAATAATTATTAACAGTAGTGTCAAAATGTTTTAACGATGAAATATTATTTTGCAAAATCTCTGATCAACTTTACTCTAAGGAATCTAAGACATTTTGAACGCAGTCGTTTTTAACACGAGTTGAATAATCATTTATATAGTTATGTGAATATGTGATAATCGAATATCTCCTTGTACAAATGTATATGGACAGCAATTATTCAGTAATCACCAATAATATTATGTTATAATATAATATGAAATAGACGTCAAACGTAAGAGCCTCGTCACATTAAAAAGTTTGTTTAACGATAAAGGTAACACGAAATAACACGAAATATTTCGAACGCAAAAGTTGAATTTAATTGCGTTTTTTTTTTTACTGCATAAAGGACTTAATATTACATCTATTTTTAAGTTTGAATTACTTAATTTTTTTTAGGAACTTTGACTTACAAAGTTTTTTCCTATCTTAAAAATTATTTACCGAAATTAAGCCAAAGTTTTGATTTACGCATGTTGTTTATCATATTCTTAACAATCTATTAATAATTAGGTGAAAATAATTTAAATGTGCTTTACTAATTTATTATGAATATTCAATGTTAGTCTTTAATATTTAACTTTAAAAAAACAACGTCAATTCGAGCTCTACAAATTGACTAATTATTACTAATTAGCATTGTACCCGACAGTAGACAAACATTACATTTTTATTTTCATATTTTCTGTCTTGAATATGTAGGCAGTACTTGCCTAAATCAAAGACAGTTGTCTTAGTGCACTATCACCTACCGTGATATTATTTCTGTTTATACACTGATGAGAGTATTATATTATAAATAGGTAGTATAGGTACTCGATATAATTAAAAAAAGGAGTATCTCCACTGCATGCAGATACATCAGATATGTATATGTCTTGTAAATGTAATACATTCATTGCTACGTACAGAATCTACAAAAGTATAATTAGATTAAGTATAGAAGTATTAATCATCAGTTGCTAAGGGTAACCTATATGTCGTGACAACTGTAACGTGTATAATCGGGCAGAAAAATACAATAATAAGCTCTCGGTGTCACACAAATTTATAGAATGACTCTAGCCATAAGACAAAAAAACATTTAAAATGATTACAAGTTAAATTAATGTATTATTAAAAAAATGTCTTCAATTATATAGACTCACCAGAATAGAAAATGTGTAATAATTGTGTGGAGCAATGAAATTGATAATACCCATATATAAAATATAATCACATAATGTTTAGTTAACAGTCCACATATACTGTTCCATTTTCCTTCGGTTTTTTTCGTTTCGATTACCTATACAAGTTACAGGATAATATAATGGTTTTTCTTAGTAATTATTGTGCACAATTGAGTACTAAAAAATATAGATTATAATGTATAGCATAGAGTCAGGAAATAACTTACTTTAAGACTTTTATTTATGACAAATAAATTACAAATTTCGAGTAAAATACAAGAATAAAAAACTGGTGAATATTCTTTTTCCTTTTTATTAATGCTAAACCAATCCACAAGCCATCCGATAAATATGGAAAAACTGCCCCAACCTAATGATCCCCAACATTTTTGTTTTCCAAAATCCTCAGGTTTGTCTTCTAAAAATAAAATTTGATGTAATTTTTATTTTAGCTACATAAATAATAAATATTATTGACTTTGGTATCGTTTTAACATATTTTACCCAAAAGATCGAGACATAGTGAGTTTTGTAAGGTTTTCATTATAGCTATGCAAGTAAACAACGCAGCCATAGTTATGAAAAAAATCCAAAATTGATACAAATTAAGAACGTTTTCTGTGTACGTCGGCACGGTGGCTATCCGCATGATGTCTTCATTAGAACATGCAGAAATGTGGCAAAATGTTTTTAAACGATATTGGCATATTAGAGGAATTTCCGTACCGTTCATTTGAACGGACAACAAGTGGAAAACATACGAACTTTCAGTCTGAGATCAAATTAATAAATATTAACAAATACATTTGAATAAAAGATAATGGTAATATTACTTGTTCCATATCTTTCAATTTAATGTAACATCAATCCGACTACGACCGTTTATATTTTCGATATCATTATTGGTGGTTGTCATCCAATAATCGCTGAAATCTGATTGATTGGTCGGTTTATTTATTTGATGGTCACACGACTTCGTATTTTGACAAGTCAACTGAATAAGATGAACCAAATTTGTTTACATGTTTAAACATTTTAAATATAAACCGAAATTTAGTGAAATTTAGTGAATTTCAGTCTTCTCTGTAGTTATATAAGACATATGTATGTCATAGTTCGTTATTAACACATTGACACACATTATATATACGACTACACTGCACCGCAGAAATATACAATCATTATTTAGAATTTGTTAAAACAAAACTACGGTTCCAAGTCCATACACATTTTAATATTTTTTTAAATATTGTTTAGTCTCACCTTGCATTTGATAATTTCATCATTGTTTTTGTCATTAAACATTGACGTGTTGTGTATACTTTGTTGAACGGTATTGGTATGAACAATCAAAATAGTTTCAGATTCGCATTTCATTTCCACTCCTATCTCCAAAGGCACTTTTGGTACAAACATGAAGACAATGGAAATCACAACCAGCAATAGTGTCATCGTAAAAAATAACGTTTTTTTCACCCGGAATGTGTCGACGATTATACCAGCTAAAGGTGACATTACCATTTTTATCATCAACATAATAGTCATAATGATACCGTATGTGATTATTGAGTACCCCAATTGTTTCGCTATTGTAGGTAAAAATCCAATTAGAGGACCTAAACCTGTGCGAAACGAAAAAATAAATTAACTAAAAAATAACACGCAGAATATGTTTTTTTCCTCATATTATTTTGTAAGAGTATATAATCGTATTATATTAAAACATTATTTAATAATTAGTATTATTATATTATGAGCTATTTGTATTAGATGTACCTACCTATTAGGTACCTAAACCTTCAAAATATTTTTTGTACATTTGGTTCGTGTATAATAATTATGTTATATAAAATTAACGTAAGACATGGAAATCGGTTCATTTGATTTAAATTTAATGTCAAAAATCTTGACAATATAATGAAGGGCTCCTAATATTTTATTACAATGACAGTTGAAAAATATTAAAAATACAGTAACAATTTTTTTTTTATAAACATTTAAAGTTCAAATTTTTACAAAATACGTAAAAATCACAAAAACGTATAAAAATTATTTTGAGTAAGAAATTTCTAAAAATTTGAAATACAAAATTACGTTTTTTTTTACAGTTATTATTTTGTAATTTTATATTATAAATTAAACGTACCGGCTACCCTATTAAAAATAAGTAGGTAATAGCAATATAAATATAATACATATAAAATATCCACACTGACAAACCGTCACCGCTCAAAATCGTTTTTCGCATACAATGTTATTATAATATTATCATTGATATTCAAATTTAATACTATCCAGTGACAAGTAAAAGCAAAATTATCTTTATCAAATTTATTAACTCAGTTACTTATATTTTTTTCTTCAAAAATACATTGCTACCTAACAAGTAAAGTACTTGTAAAGATATTATGAATTTATGAATATACATTCTAATAACTACACAATATTACCGATTTGTCAGAAAATCAATTTTCCTATAGTTATTTATTTTTCAAATGTTTTCATTGCTTTAAGAACAAAAATATTTATGAGTTAATAAATATACGTAAAGGTACTTACATCCTAAGTGCAGGAAAATATTCAATTTTATTGGTATCAATTTTCTGTTTACATTTATATTCAACATCTTTAACATCTAATTTAAACTTAATGGAATTATATATCACAATAAAAACATTTTTATAACTAAATATATGTACGGCACATTTTATAAAAACTATGTGTTCATCATCAGGACCCTTTTTCGAATGAAATTAACAATTCCTTAAAATATAAGTTGATATTCTACAGAATACATTTGTCCCCCCATTCATGCTTTAACATGGTATGAAAAGACAGTAGGTAATAAAATAACTAAAAAACTAGTAATATTATTATTGAAGAGAATATCAATAAGTTTTCAATTTATATAATATATTTGACTTTATGATTCATTCCTATGCATAATACTTACAAACCAGTATATAAGAGTTAAAAAAAAAATATTATTGTCTTAATGCTCTAGAGCGCGTTGATTCTGTACGGCTTAATATTATATTATATTATATAATTGAGGACAACGACCTATACACTATATCGATTAACCTTTTACAATGTATGAGTTTCAATCCGAATACATTTAACAAGCCAGACGCAAGTGCAGGAATCAGAAACCTGTCGTCCTTCTAAAATTGGCGACAATAATAAAATTAGCATTTTAATTGAAATATAATGTGCCATAATTTCATTCACTGTTGAAATTTATTTCAACTTTATTTTAAACCATCTTCTTTTGGATCGCAGACGCCAGTCGAATACAACAATTTTGACGATAACAAAATGTAGGTATTTTTTCTTAGAATATGCTTAAGACTAATCCCGCGTTATTGATATTTGTTGGATTTTATTCTTCTGAAGTCATTCTGCATTTTTCGGAAATAGCATCCTGCAGATATCAATATAATCTGTTAACGTGTGTTCAAATCTATTCGTATCACAAAACATAGTGAAGTCTCCTTCATGATGTAATAAGTGTATAGTAAGTTATTATCTACTCTACGAATTATTGTTTCTTTTGTTTATGAATGATCACCAACAGTCAACCGGTAGATATTTGTCCTCTATAGTCATTATATTTCCTAGTTCGTTATAATGGCTTAAATTATATTTTATCATAGTACAAAAATATTTAAATTTTAAATCACTATTATATTTTAGATATGATCTTGACGTAGAAATGATATTTGTATAATTATGATAATATTATGATTTGGGAGAAATATTAAGATATTTTTACCGATTTTCATTAAAAAATCATGATTTTTCCAAATATATTTGCAATCTTATGATGGTAATATACAAGCGATTTCATCATTATTTTACAAAGTATATAGAATAATACATGGAAAGTATCAGTGATAAGCATCCATGTAGTATAATAAGGCCGGGACTATACACGGCATATTCCACAGCGTTTCCCGTCGAATTAAAAACGCATTGGTTTAAATCGGAGCAGCTATACACGACGGGCGTATTACGCGTTTAGGTACAAAGGTACGTAGGCGGGTATAAGTTCATTGTTCATTGCCACACCTAAAATATAATAATAATAATAATGATGTAAATAAAAATAATTACATTACTTATAAACCATAAACTTTGTTTGAGAATCTGTATAAATATTTAAAAATGCGTTTGTACAATTTCGCGATTTTTATCAATAAAAACTGTATCTAGATGAATTTATTGAGATTAGTAAAAAATTTATCTAAGATCGAACGTTTAGATAACTTGTAACTATTTATCTAGATAAGATAAAAGATGAACAAATAATTATCTAGATAAGTCCGAACACTGGTTATAAAGGGGCACGAAAATAAATAAAAAATAAATACAGGTTTGTGCGAAAAAAATGATTGCAAAGAAATCAAAACTATACTGACGACAATTTTCATACAATCAACGAACGTAATAATATAAACACAGTATAAACATAACAGTAAGTATCTCCTAGAGTTAAAGAAGAGAACATATTATTGTATGAGTGTTGTAGCCTGTCCATTTAATTTTCAAATACACCTAGATACATAATACTTACCAACAAAATTAACCATGAAATATTTTTTTTGAATACTAATTTTAAAGTTATTTCAGTAGAAAGGTACAATATATTCAATTGGCATTTGCACTACCTTCTGATTCCTTGTACATTATAATAAGGGCCTGGATTTAAATGCCCTAAATACTATCTAAAAAAATGCCCATAAAAATGTATTTCAACCGCAATAATGTCCTTAAAAAATGACTTAACAATTGTTGTAACACTCACATAAGATAACATGAATAATATTACAATTCTAAACTAAAATAAGGTGTTAATATCACTGTTAATTATTCAGCACAATAATTTTTCAGACTGATGTTTTCTCTACAAACAAAATTTAATTTTTGTTCATTTTATCTGAGATAATTTTTCCGCCCCCAAGTGTGCTACCAAGGTAAATTTCCTATTGCCCCTTCCCCCCCCCAACATACAACCGGCCCAATATGCATATTGTGTTATTATAATCTGTATATAATAGCTAATCAGCAATAAGCTGTTTTATTTGTTGTGCAGTGGTTTTCAATAATTTCATTTTGGATATTTTTCAGTATCTACCATTGAATTATAAATATACGTACGACTCGAGACTTTTCACAAACATTTACATAACATAATATTATATAAGATACTAAGGTAGGTACTCACCAATTTGTACAAACAACTGGTTTCATTTGTTACTTCGCCAGACATGTTGTTGAGTCGTTGGTTTGAAATGAGAATCTTAATATCTTTTCGACGGACCTAAGGCGAAGCGGACTATAATTAGTATAACAGCCACAGGTAGGCTACTTTGACCACCGCGGCGGGAACTGTTACTCTTGACTTACAAGCGCATCAACGCGTGTCAGTAGTCTATTGGCTCGCATATGACGACGTTTCAGACGGACTATACACACCGAAATATCACCAGACGGCGACGGTACCGAGCGAATCGCACCAGGGCGGTATAATCGTGCTACCAAGGTATATACGTACCACAACGGTGCACCGTATAGCGTAGTATTACCCTGGTGAACCTCTGTTTAACGTGGTGTACCTATTGGGGCGTCCACAATGTCAACGTAGTAGTGCACCACGCAACGTATAACCTGGTTCACAACAGTCATGTACCCCGGTATATACAAATGGTGTACACGGTTGCCTCGCACTTATAGTGGATAGCGATCGGATACCGGTCGGTAATCGAATTATCACCTAGCGGCGACGGTACTGATCGACTCGCACGTTGTGGCGGCAAAACCGTGCTACCGAGGTATACACCAAGCCTGTGCACTGCGAAGTGTATCCCGGTTACCTCTGTTTGACACGGTGTACCTATCGGCGTCCGCATGGTTAACTTGGTGGTGCACCGCGCAACGTATGACCTGGTTCGCCATATAGTCTTGTACCCGGCTTACAATAGTGTACACGATTGCCTCGCACCCAGTGGACAGCCGTTCAGCGGAAAGTCTGTCAGATTCGTCGTCGGATGGGTCATAGACTCTGAACTACGGAAGTTGATGGTCGAAGCGGTCAGAGTCCCAGTTTTCGTTTGGCCCGCGATGGTGGCCAAAGTGGCCAAACCGATGTCTGGTTGTAATGATATTCAGCTTCGTCTTACCTGTTATACGTAGAGCGATCACCGCGCATCACTGTAGTCTGATGTCCGACTAGAATGACTGGAGGACACAAAAGACGACGCAGCTTTGGACTTCCTCTCGCCTTCGATATCTTTGAATATCTGTTTGAAAGTAATGTACGTGACCTACTTAATATTCTATACAATAAAAAAATAATTTCAAATTTACATTAGTAGTGGTAACGAGACTATCGAAATAAACATAACAATGTATGTTATGTATATTATATTATTTTTAATCTGTATTTTTCTTTTGTTAGAAACAAAAAAACGAAAAATATTAGTACCTACGATCTATAATGGGCGGCACTTTGATGGTTCGAGTATTTTTTATTTTATCATAAATTATTCATATACAATTTTTCTCAATATTTAGTTGTTTATTGCCATTATAATAATTAACAATGGAGGCAATGGAGCCTGCAACGTATTATTTGAACACACACGTACTGACCATACGAGACAAATAACAACTAAAAGATTTTTAATTATGTTAATAAAAAAAATACATTTAAAATGATCAATCATTTTTTTTAAACTGATTTCTTGCTTTTTCAAATAAAATAAATTTATTTGTATACACTATACAGTATACTGAAAATGTAATTAAATTATATTTTATATAGTGTTACAGTTTACGACGAGGGCGCCTTAATGAGAACACCCCGGGAGGGGGGGGGGTATGAAAATATTCGATACCAAAATGGTTGTCCTGTATTTTTTTTATTGTAAATTAGGAATTATTAATAATCATATGGACAATGGATATTTTATAATACAAATATGTACATCATACTGCGCACGTTGGGAAAAGGGCGATTGATCTCTCTCGGGAAGGAGCCTATAGTTTGGAGGCAAAAAATACTTAAAAAAAAAATACTTTTCTTATAAGTCTATTAGTTAGGTAGGTATAGGTATCAGTTGAAGTGCACCAGATATATATATATTTTCATCGGAGCTACAATACACTAGTAGCTCCACGGCTACCTACATTATATACAGTCGAGTCTCGACTTGATCGATTTTTTTGCCTCTCTCAGTGTTTTTCAGTCGTATTTTAGGTATATAACTCGAAAAAATTCATAAGTTATATATATTTTTATTCCCCTTAAGATTCTAACTATCGAAACTCGACAGTATTATATTTTCGTTCTATTATTCTGTCTTTTTAATGAATCGAAAACACGAATATTAATGCGATTAGTAAATATATAGTATAGTGAGACAGTGTTTGATTATAGTTATTATTATTAACAATGTATAACGTATTTGTAATAGTTTACACATTTGCACATATTTACATTTTGTGCAGTAGCCTGCAATCGATTTAATCAACGGCGATGGAGGAAAAAAATGTAATCTCTCATAGGTACAAACAGTGGCGCTGCACATAGATAAGACAACATTGGAATATTTGAGACAGTTTAAAAGCACAAGTTTTTTCTAAATTTATCAATATTATAGATTGTGTATCTGATATGACGAAGAGAATCAACACGGTTGAAAATTAATAATGTAATGATGGTAAAATTTTCAAAAGTCTGTCCATGATCGGATTGGCATATTATGGATTGCAATGATTGCACTTTGAGTTTTTTAGATTGTGGTGGATTTGTGGACTTGACAGTTTAAATCGATGGAAAATACCATAAGACTTTAATTTATTATTTATCAAACGCACGCATTGGTGAATTTTTGTTTAAAACAATTTATTTTGCTGCTAATGTTCAACATTTTGTAAATGGAGTTTTCCTGCAGTTCGCTAATAATATATTACCTATATAGTATGAAAACAATTATACTGGGCATATAGAAAATTCTAAAATAAACATTTGGTCTTGGTGCAAATTTCAAGTGTAACTACAATTATTCGTTTTTGAATTTAAAAAAAAAAATTTTAAATCTTAGATAATATATTATATAAAAAAATGTTTAAGGAATTATAAATGCCTCACCCAAAATAATTAGCAAATTTCTGCGATTTTGATGAATTTTATCAAAATTCTAACTTCATAACAAATTATTGTGAATTTTTGCTCAACTTAATTTTTTTAATTACATTAATAATAACTTACGAGGAACCTTATATTAAATTTTCGATTTTTTTGATCTAGCGAAAAAAATTTTATCGATAGTAGGTAATTAAATAAAAACTAATAAAATTGAAAATTTCTTATATATAATAATTAGAGCACGGATTTCTATGCGATTACATATTTTTTTCCTTTTAATATTTTTGGATTTCCGACAGTTATCTCCACGAATCATCATAATTTGAAACTTATGGTGAAATTGTTTTTTGCATATTTCTGCATATTTAAATGTTATTGCATATTTTTGCATATTTGGCAAAATTCAAAATGTATTGCATATTGAAGTAAAAATTTAAAAAAAATTATAAAATAATATTTTGTCAAGAAGAAAAATTAAAATGTATTTTATAGTCATAAAAAACTGGAAACTCAAAATATGACTTAACATAAAAACTTTTCAATAATTGATCAAATGAAAGAAAAAAAGGTTGGCAAGTGGGTGTCTCTGCTGTACAGAAGTTTACAAATGGGTCACTGTAATAGATGGTGTTAAATTTGAATTCAATGACATAATATCATTGTATAAGAAAAACGATTCTGAGCGAAAACGGTCAGTCAGCCTTTGATATTACCAAGTATATTTGATGATATTATTGTGAATAAAGTAATTTATATATAACCTATTTACGTGGAACCTTGTTTTTAATTTTCAATCCTTAGCTATAAAATTTGAACATTTTATAAATTTTTAACTACGAAATAATTATTAAATTATAAATTTGATAAATGTTGTCAAAATATGAACTATAAATGATCATAAAAAAATCGGGCCTATATATTTTTAATATTTTTCAACTGCTATTAGAACGATATATTAGGAGCTTTATATTAAATTTTCAAGCTTTTTTAACCAGCAAATAAAATTTTATTGATATTTATAGAAAAAAAAAATGAAAACTGGCAATGTCCGTAAACAGCTCAAAATAAGTCAAAATATTTGGAAAATGTTATGGTGTATAGAAAATGCTAATACAAATATTCAGTGAAATTTTCAAGTATCTATGGTCATTTGTTTTTGAGTTGCATCAAAAACCAAAATCGATTTTCTCGAAAACAGATTTTGCGTAAAAATTCCCGTTTTTCCTTAATTTTTCTTTTGTTTTTCACGTCGCTTTTGAAAACTACTATAAATTTTTACTTTTAACCCCCCAAAGTAACAAATAGATTCACTTTCCTATCAGAAAAGTTACTATTGAAGAAAATCCAAGCACTTTTTCTGACCTAAAAGGTGATGACAGATACAAAAAAATATAAAAAAAAAATTTAAAAAAAACACAAGAATTCGCTCAGAATCTAAAATCATTCTATTCTAGATAGAAAGGTGCAACACTTACAACAATAATAAACGAGCTTTCCAATAAAAATAAAGGTCTGGACATTCTATGAAAAATTAATGCAGTACTATTAGGTGAAAACATTTAGATCTTTATCAAGACCCAATAATACGAAGTTCGCTCAAATATGCCCCAACAACTTCAGTTGACGTAGAACGTTGATACGTTCGTTCTCAGTCTTTAATAATATGTTAACCGATAAACGTCACAGATTTACAGAAGAAAACCTCGAAATGCATATGATTACCTATTCATTTTAATAATAAATACAATTAAAAAAAACATTAAGTTGTTCAGAAAATTTCCTCCATTTTTTTTTATTAAGTATTTAAGTAATTATTTATTATAAGTTGTTTAATTGGTAAATTTAAAAAAAAATAAATAAATAAAAAAAAATTCTTGCATATTTTTCGTATATTTTTATGCATTTTACTGCATATATTTGCATATTTTCATTAATTTTACTGTATTAAATGGAATATTTTAATACTTTTTAGTGCATAAAAATCCGCGCTCTAATAATAATAATTTAAAAGAAGTTAAAATATTTTGAAAATGTTATCATTTACAGAAAATGCTAATATAAATAATTGGTGAAAATTTCAAGTATCTACAGTAATTTGTTTTTGAGTAATGAAAAGAACATAAAATCTATATTTTCAAAAACTGGATTATTATAAATAAAATAACAAATAACACACATAATTAAAAAATCATTCATCACTTTTCTCAGATTCTAAAATAATCTGAAGTCTTTTGTATCATACAATTTTAACTAATTTTGATCATTATTAAGCTAAAACCTTTTACTTCAAAATAATAATATAATGTATTGTGTATTAAAATATATCTACAATGTACAAACTACACAGGTATATATATTCATATTTCATATCCAAAAAGTAAAATCAAATCAAATTTTAAACTCACGACGTTGTAAAAATTGGTTAAAAATGATTATACTAAAGTCATGACTTCATAAGAATTAGATAAAATAGGTGAAAATTCCAAGTATCTATCTTTTAACTAAAAGCGGATTTTTCATAATTCTGGCTTTTCAAATTCATCTAATTTTAACTAATTTTTCGTAAAACAGAATTTAACTACAACCAATAACCATACCTTTAGCATAACTACGACCTGCAAGCCACATCTTAGTATCGGTGTTGACAGAATATCACTTCACGCGTGAAACTTGGCGTGTCTGTGTCCGGCAGCTATTTTAAGTCGAGAAAAAAAATGTAATTTATTGAAAACATTACTTTACTTTAAACACTATAATATAAAAGCCAAAGTTAAAAAATTTAAGACTTATTCAATACAATGTACGACTATTAACACAATTCACTGTCAAAATATTAGAATATAAAAAAACTAATTTTATTCGATTAAACAATTATAAAGTGTATATCGTCATAAAAAAATAAACAATATATTTACCAGCTTCCTATAATAATAATAATAATAAAATTTATAGCCAGCACACTAGAACAGTATTAATAATATGTTTATTTAGGTACTAGCCAACACAGTATAATATCGATTTTATATACCTACGACATTATCGAGTTAATACATAATAATATGATAATAATAATATAGTTACAAACCTACGAGGTTATATAGGTGGGTTGATATCAATGGATCACTAAACTAAACTAAAGTTTATACTGATTAACAATAAATAAAGAAAGAAATAGAGTACTAATACATTTATATAACAAACATAACATTATAACAAAAAAAGGTTAGCGCATTTCGGTGGTGGATGTTTGTACATCGTCTCTTCGGGCCTCGGACAGGATAGTGTAATTTTACTGTACTCGATTTGAACGTTTCGTTCTATCATTGCGATTGTATTCGATAAAAAACGATTCTGAGCGGAAGAGGGTATCTTTTTTATTTAATTTTATTCGTTTTTATGGTGATAAACAAAACTTTTTAAGAACAGCTTAAGAACAATTTATATAAATAGGTAATTTATATAATTATAATTAGGAAATATTATAAAAATTAAAAAAAATATAAAATAAAAGAAAAAGCTCATAAGTCACTTAAATGTTTTGAAAATGTTACCATGTCTAGGTAAGGCTAATATAAGTAAACAACTCAAATTTCAAGTTTTTATGAATGTTTTTAACCGAATTATAACCAAAAAATCCCAAAATTAAAATTAAATTAATTAATTCTATAAATAGCTCAAAAAGCGGGTAAAATTTTCCGAACTTAAAACTGTAAGGAACAAAATCCTAAATACAACAAAAAATATCTCTCGTCATTTTTCATTTGAAGCAATATTTCTGGTAGAAAACGTCGTTCGTAATTATTTAATATTATAAAATCGTGAAATCGTAAGTTTTTCTCCTTTAACCGCTTTTATTTCGAGTAGCTTTTCGAAAATCGAAAAATGACTTTTCTAAAGTACTAGCTCAAGAACATTACCTTTCAGAAAAAATGCTATACTTGGTACTTTTGAGCAAGTTTAGAGGGAGAAAAAGTGTTTACAGAATAAAAAAGAAAACACACATCATTGTAAAACCATAACATTCCTCGCTCCGCTCAGAATCTAAAAGTGAATGTTATTTAAAAAAATAAAAACCAATATTGTTTAGATGTAAAATATAATATAAGCATTTAATTAACACAGTTTTGTTTTAAATTTAGTCATATCAATATTTAATGTCCTATACATACCTAAGTCTATTCCTACATAGTATTACATTTTCCAAAATGTCTGATTACTTTTATACAGTTAAAATGACTTTAAGTTTTTAATCAAGTATTATAAGAATCAAAAAAGGAATCAAAATGTAAACATCGTTACATCAGTTTTAAACAAATGAAGTACAACATTCAGCAAACATAAAGTATAAAATATACACCACTCAATCGTCTTATCTATATACCCACTGGATCAAATATTTACAATAGCCTACCTTATGAAATACGTGATTATAAAAATTAGGTTATATTAAAATTAAATTTAAAAAATTGATTACTACAACAAGTTGCTGATATATTATTAAACTTCATCTGTAATTAAAGTTAATCCCCGGGTTAATACTTTTCTAAAAAATGAGTTTTAAAATCAATCACTTTTCAGTTAAAATACTTGTAAACCTTAATACTTATAAGCTTACCTTTAATTTATTTTTGTTTCAGAAAAGACTTAATGGCCGCCTTGCTTTATAATCAATTCACCGGCTGTTAACATTTGAGATCGATGAATTAGCAAATAAGAACAGAAAGCTTGGTTTATTTTTATAATTTTACTAGGTATTTTTTTATACATATAAATATATAATGCAATATACTATTTCACCCTTCCCCCCCCCCAAAAAAAAAATAAAAAAATAAGTTATAAATACGCGACTGTACATAGGCACCTACCCACCTAATTATATCGTTTACGAAAAATTTTTGCTGATA
This sequence comes from Sitobion miscanthi, assembly GCA_008086715.1. NCBI lineage: Eukaryota > Metazoa > Arthropoda > Insecta > Hemiptera > Aphididae > Sitobion > Sitobion miscanthi. The sequence continues at coordinate 24,930,557 of CM017805.1, read as the reverse complement.
AAAAATAGTTTTGTGTAGGAACTACGAATCAATTATGATTTGAATTGATGTTTGTTGGATCCGGTATGAAGCGTATATTTTGGCGGCCGACGGGTACGATGACGTAGGTACAAGAAGTCGTTTCATTTTTTTATCCGATTATTGCATTTACTGAGACGACGAGAAAATTCTATGAAAACTGAACGATAAGAAACTCTGTCCTACATATCTATTATACAAAAATATGACATACAATAGGTACAATTAATGTAATAATAATTAATAATCGATAACAAACGACATTTTGTGTACCTACTATTTATCATAAATCATAATCGACTCTTTCGCGGGGTCCACTGCAATATACCTAATATTGTTCAAAGCCAAACACGCCTTGCTCATCTGCAACGATGGCCATCATTGTTCCGAGTGGTGTTTGATCAGTGAACGTCTATCGCCGCGCAAAACATAATTCAGATAAAATGTATAACCAAATGGTTTGTCCTCCGGTCTGTCGTTATGATCCAAGGGCCGGGGGTTCCTTGCACTCTCAACACCCTGTACCTAGTTGCTGCACTGGTTTTTTTTACATAGATTGTAGGGGAGCATAGGTCTATCCCTGAAGTCGTTCGTCAGGAAGCATTCGGTTAGCAGAACGTGTCTTATGTAGCTTACGTCTTCATAGAAAATTTGTTCGATTTCTTCAATTATTATAAAGTTTTCAATTTTAACAATATGATACTGGTCTGAATACCTATGTAATTGTCTGTGAACATTCATTTTAAGAGTTCAATTTTTTCAATTAGTTTTGATAATAGTTTTTAACACCTATAGTGATGCTCTAGTGGTAATAAAAATACGTAGTGTTAACTGTTAAGTTGAATCTAAATTTTATTTAAAATGTCAATACAGACATTGTAGCCGAATGCGGATTAGGCGAAGTAAGTTATTTAAGCTGGTCTTGTATAATATTAACGTATACACATTTTTATTTCAGTACATAAAATGAACATTTTGATATATTATTTTCGTAGAACGGTACTTAATTTACTATAACAATTAACAGTAGGTATAACTTATATTACAATATTGATCTTATTATTACTATAGTCCAGGTATATCAAACACGCGGTCCATGTTTTTATGGCCAGCGGATAGCAAATATTAGTGAATAATTCATTTTAAACAAAAATCTTAAATCATAGAATTTTCATTTCATATAATACCTATAATAGTGAGAATTATACACCATGTTACTTTTCTGTCTTATCTTCTAATAAACTGTAATTTAATCATTATTGTAGCTAGTATGAACCTATAATATATTAGTATTGTAAGCAATGAATAAAATTAAAAATGTGTATAGGTAGGTACCTAAAACTTACAGGCTATAATTGTTTTTTTCAATATATTTGTATGTGCGTACAGCATACTAAACTACATATTCAATATATTTGGCCCAGTTATTACTTTGAGTTTGACATGCCTTCTGTAATCTTTAGCTATAAACTTATTACCTAGACTGTAGTAACATAGGTTATAGGTAGGTACTATTCTCTACAATACATATTTCTATTAAGTTAATAAAAAATGAATACATACCTATACTCTATATAGATATAAACATAATATTTTAAACAAAATTATTTTTACAGTTTTATTAAATTACTATTTAAATAATATGAATAAATTATAATCAATATTACTAACTATAAATATTTACAAGTTTCGAAAATACATTTGAATATGTGATACATAAGTATAAATTACATTATATTATTATATTGGATACATCATACATTATTCATTTATACCTACACAAATAATATAAGCTAAAAATTATTTTTATCAACATTTACACTTTCAATAATTTTTCCAAGTCATTGCTAACTATTTTAAACAGATAATGCATTATTTTTTTAGACAATTATTTATCAGAAAAATTGCATCAGGAATATAAGGATAAAATACAATTGATCCTTTATTTTTAAATACCTATGTGACTGGTGTTCTCGTGCCAACTTGATCATCAATTTTTTTATTTCATAATGGTTATATACAATATACATCATAATATTATATCCATTTAATATGATCAAATAATTTCTATAAATATTGAATCAATAATGTTATATCATATGTATTTATAACTACTAATGAAATGTACACAACTACACCACATATTGTTGCTGTCGATCTTTCCACATGTAATTCACAAAGGACAAAACAGTTTTATCTTATAATTGAGGCATACTCTGATTGAAAACAAATAATTAAAAACATTTTAATGTGAATTTACTGTCAAAATTGGAATAATTGTGCATGAAAAACAAGAATAGGTATTTTATAAATTATTTAAAAAATATAGAAATTAAAAACAAATTTAGTGTAAAATATGTCTATAATTCTTAATAATAATGAAAAACAATAAAAAAAAAACACTAATCAATCACTGAAATTATGAGAATACTGATACAGATTGCAAAATTATAATTGATTAATGTAAAATAAGGGGGAAGGAGTTGTAAACAAAACTGTAAAATAATATGCAAATGATTATACTTTTATAAATATACAAAAAAGAATAAAAACTTTTAAACAAACTTAATTTACACTAGAATTTTAATTAATATTATATTGTTGATTTAGTTAGAATTTTATTTAGGAAACAAACATTATTAACAAGTAGCAAGAAATACAATATAAGCAAAATATTTAGTTGAAATAATATTTTTTATATAATTTAATTAATTGCCTTGCTTGTTTATTTACTTCAACAGTGGTGAATTTAAATTATATACACATATGATTATATTATAATTACCAACTATGAGACAATGAGACATATCATATCTTAATCAGTTTTAAAATGTGGCAGCTTATCAATCACTACTCCAGTAAAAATTTGACCATAATCATTTATACTGGATTCCATTAATTTCCATTCATTAGTGATAGTATTATACATTTCTATAGAGTCCAAAGTAGAATCATTATCATCCATACTACCCACAACATCCAATAAACCATCTAAAGCAATTACTCATGTATTAAAAAAACATAATTTAAATTCAATACAATTTTATAGTTTTTTTTTGAAAAATAATTATTATTGTTACCAGGACTGTATCTGCACAAATGTATATCGGCTCTAGGAATCCAAGCATAAGAATTTGTTGTACAGACTTCTACACTTCTTTGAACTGTTCCTAAGTCACCAATACCACCAATAGCATACATAACACCATCTAAGACTGCTATATAAACATTACTGCGAGGTATAGACAATTTTGAAATAAATTTCCATGAGTCAAGGCTGGGAAAATAATATTCGACAGATTTCAAACATTTCTTTTATGAACTATCATAACCTCCTACCTATACAATTGAATAAAATATTATGTAAAATAAAACAAAATTTAAATTTAAAAAATAAAATATTTACTTACCGCACATAACCTATCATTTAGTACTCCAATGCCAAAACACTGTCTTTTACGTAACATACTAGCAACCATTTTCCATTTTTTAATACTGATATCAAAAACCTCGGCACTCTTTTAACCAGTTGAACCGTCAAATCCTTCAACCTAATTTTTAATATACCTAATATATTAAATGTATAAAATGAAATAACTAATATATTGATAGAACTTACAGCATATACACAATTATCTAATACACCAAGTCCAAAATAACTTCGACCAATTAACATGTCTGCCGTTTGTACCCAACAGGGGATTGTGAAGTTAAATTAAGCATTGAAACAAATTGAGGTTTGATATCACGGTTATTACCTACAATAAAATACAAACTGCTATTAATGCAAGATGTGCTGGCCGACAGTAGTTAATCATTTCTAGTACATTGTGCCAAAGGTTGTTTGCTGGGATCATACCAATTCGTAGAAGTTTTTTTCGTATTTGTCGACCAACTTAACACAAGAATAAACTGAAAGAAATAACTTGATAAAATTATTGTTAAGATAAATTAATCAAAACATTTTTACTTATTGTAAACTGTCAAACTGTCTATCTTTACTCTGGATAGTTTGTGGTTTGGTGAAAGGTTGTACTGACTTAAGTAGATTGAAATGGAATGCTTCAAACACATAATCTTTACCTAACAATAATATAATAATAAGACATTAACTCGTAATATAAGTAGGTATCATATTTATTAAAAAACATACATTTTGGACTATTTTTTATAAGAGAATCATCAACTACTTTTTCTAATATAAACTGTTTTGAAACTAATGGCAAACGTACATGTTCCATTAATTCAGGGAAAAAACTTGTTCTATTGTCCAATTCATGTTGCACCCAATTAATAGCACATTCAAATACCTATAACAACAAACAAATACAATGTAATTAATATATAAGAAAATGTAGTTGTATAAAATTAGCATATCAATTTAATTTATAAATTGATTTGTTATAATATCAGACATTATAGGGGGAAATCCAGTACTATTAGGTTAGCAACTTAAAATAGTTTTTTCTTTACTCAAACTGTTGCTATAAAATTTCAGAACTAATAATGTTAAAAAAGCATATCATTTTGAGGTGTGAAAATGTGATACAATGTCCCTACAAAGTTTAACGTGCACCAATTTAAAAATATCAAAGACATGTGTATAATTTATTTGATAAGCGTTTGAAGTTCAAATTCAAAAGAGACAAATTTTGTCAATAACTGTTATAGGTGAGTATTTTAATTATGTTTAGTTTTATTATTTCTAATTTATTGTTTCATAGTTCATACAATAGCTTCTTATAAAAAATAAATAAATAACAAATAAATACTACCCTTGAGTATTTGATAGATTAAATACTTAAAGCTCATGAATAAAGTCATCATGAACCTTTTCAGCTGTAGCAATGATTTTCAGTTGATTTTTACAACCTTATTATTGATTTCTATAATAAATTTAATTAACTTCCAAAAACTATTTTATCAGATATTAAATTTACTCCCTTTCCACATCTATCGAGCCAACTTATTAATTTTGTTTTGTAGAATAAGTAAATATATATCCCATTCAAACTGCCATTGCATAAGGTTATATTTGTAATTGTATGTAAGACAGTGTAAATATTTAATACTGTTTCCAATATTAAAATGCAAAAATTATAAATTTTAGTTTGCTTACTTTTTCTTCTAATGGAACAAAAAGGTTATTACAGGAAATAAATTGAATTACTTCTACAGAAGATAAAGATAGGAACTCATCATATTTGACCAATTTTCTGAAAACAATAATCATAATGTATACAATTTACGAATGAAACCAGAAAATTAAGATATGTGTATCATACAAAACTGTTTTTAATATATTATGCTTCAGAACTTGACACCAATTCCGTACAGTTATGTAAAATAGCAAATGCTTTTATACCACGACAATTTGAAGGATCCAGTTGTGTTTGTAAAAATTCAGCACACCCATTTTGTACATCGTCTAACTGTAAGAGATTAGCAGCTAGAAACAAAACCTTGAGCAATCAACAACAAAACATTTAAATAATTTGTATGTATGTATATAACAAATCATAAAATATATTATGGTATACTTGAAAATTTTCTTCGGTCACCGTGATTTCCCCAGTATAAATATAATTCACCAATAGTTGTAAAGCGGTAGAATCTAACTCTGTAATATGTACCAAACCATTATTACTTCCTTCAAAACTAGTGAACATCGCACAGAAATATGGACTAGCTGATCCTAAAACAACTTTATGTTCATACATAATCAAACATTGTACCATCGTTAGTTTCTATTCTTAAGTCACAAAACACTTTGTCTCTAAAAATAAAAATGTGTTAGGTACTTAGTTATTTTGATAGCTGGTAACAGCTAAAATAACTCCAACATACTTGCATAAAGATTGAACGACTTCGAATAATCCAACGATGTGAGAGCCATTTATATGCTTTTTTGGTTCACATATTTTGAATGTTGGAATTAGCTTTTGTAAGTACATTATGTATCTCTGTCCCAGATGTCATGATACCTTTTAAAATACCATGTTCAAAATGGTGGATAAGTTATATATATTTATTGTGTGTATATAGTGTATACCGTAGGGATACACACAGCTGGTGACAGGTGTAGTATCTGATTTCACTAAATAAAATTTAATTTTTACTATAATATGTGATCAAAATATCATGATCCATAAAAAAAAAATATATCTTTTCATTATACCAAATTGTATAATACTTGTTAATCATTTTTCAATTAAGATTTAGATGTATACAACAAAAATTAAAATTAGTCGGTCAGTCTGTGAGTTATGTGTGGAATATACCTATATGGTATACCTAACTGTGGTTATTTATATTTTTATCTGTATTTTTATAATATTATTTAATAATATTATTAATATGAATGTTTCGACTACCTATCAGTTATTTGTATCGACATATCATTGAACAAATCAACTAATGTGTTAAAAGAAGTTCTTAAGAATAGTAGAAAACGAGGCTCAGAAGAAAAAATTTTGAAAACCATATTTTTGCAATGTAAGTACTAAAAAAGTGGCAAATATTCACTTAATACGCTTAAATATATTTTCATATTTGTAAATAGGTAGCATATTATTAAACCAACATAAAATTACAGTAATACATTACAGTAGATAATACCTATATTACCTACTAGATCCTACCATATTATACGAGTACCCAAAATTTAAATAACGTAAATACATACATAATAATCTATTAAGTTTGTTAATTATTTTTTTATTTTTTTTATTAAACTGTTTGAATAATAAAGTTGAATTATTAGAAAATTTACAAGTTGCAAGAGTATAAAAAGAATTTGTTTAAATAAGAATGTAAGAATGTCCATTCTATAAAATAATAAATATGTTATGATATTATGTGGTTCAACATTTCTTTTCTGAAAATTAATTTGTTGAGGATTACATTCTTTTTAATAAGTAGGTATTCATTTTTAAATCAGTACCTATTAGTTGAAAAATAGTTTTTATGCTGATTTATAATTTATTATAAATAGGTATAATTGTATAAGAATTGGAAACTGTAAAGAAAGTTAATTTTACTTAACATTTTAAGATTATGATATCAAAATAAATATATGCACCAAATATTGGTTACAAATTGATGATAACTTGGAATATTTTTAACGTGTCATAAAATCGTAATCACAATATTATTATTTGTATTTGGTAGTATGTTATAGGTACTTATTATAATTTAAAACAAATAATATTGAATTCAATTGAATAAAGCTGTATTTTCTTACCTATTATAGTATAAGTACCTATTCTATCCTTCAGTATAGTTTCCTTCAGGTCTTTGACAAAACTATCAAACGGACCTGATTAGTGCCGAGTCTGATACTACTATTCAATAACTGATTGATTCATATACAATATTTAGAATTAAATTGGGAACGTTTCTGCGAAAGTGTGAAGGTTGAATACAAATAATCAACAAAATAAGACACAAGCAGGTACTTATCGTAATAATTTATTCACTTTTTATAATTGTAACAAATTGGATAAGTAATAACACTAATAACGAATATAGCTATGATGACTTAGTTAATCTCATAGTTCATACACAAGAGACAAGCCGACGTCAGCACGCAAACGTAAATACGTAATAAGTACAATATTAATAACCCAACAACGATTATAAGCACATTATAACGATTGATAAGATTATTTTTAATCGTGGTAACTGGTATTGGTAAATGTGGTGAATATGATAATAATTCCTACCCTAATTTCGACGAGAGGCACAACTACGGTCGGCAACGTTATATAGTAATACCATTTAAGGCCCCTGCAAACCCTATTAATTTTTCGTCAAAACGACCTTAGCGACTGATAAACGCTCCGACCGATGCAAAATAAACTTGTTTACCAACACAAACATCTTTACATTTTTTAAATCGAACCGCTAAAAGCACCTACCTTAATTTTTATCAGTGCGGCGGCTATTTCACGTCCATGAATTATTGGTTTTCTAATGACTTTAAATGACTTGTGCATGTGCGTGCGTGCGACAATAAATTGGATAAGAAATAACAATGAAGTGTAAATAATTGATGTGGATCGCGGGTGATGGTAGGGGAGTATACTCACACTAATGATAATTTACTACATACACACAAAGACAATTTTTTCAAATTACAGATTTACAGATCAACAGAACTTCATCAAATTTAACGGTATTTATAATATTATCGTGAATCTTTGTAAAAATAATATAAAAATAAAAATACTAACAACGATATTGTTATTTTTTTGTTCATGGCCTGAAAACTAAATAGTATCACTCAAACGTGCAATGACGGCCGTTGGCATCGATATACGAATAATAAACAAATATTCTGAGTTCACTAATATTTCAGTATACCTCGTTCACATTAATTGTAAATCCAAATATATAAATTGTACCCATCTACACATTAGACGCTCTCTGACTTGCTATTAATGTATTAATATAGTTTGAAGCTGACAGCGGGTACTCGTTGAAAAATGTGTCTGTTTATGATATTACGTTGTCGCCCAACGCATAAATAACTGTGATAACTCATTCACGGATAACCTCATTCACAAGCCGAAGATCGTGACTTAAATGACTGTCTAGCCAAAGTAACACTAGATTACTATGTGAACCCGAAGTAGACTAAGTAAGTATCCGTCTATATATATATATATATCAGACATTCTCTGCAGGGCTGGCCTTAGGTTTTTAGCCACCCTGGGCAATTTTAATATACGCTGCCCTATTCAAAAGTTTATTTTTTTGGAGAGGAGGGGGTTACATAAAATATAAACATAATACAAGTCATTATATATATTATAATATATAATATCATCATATATTATCGTCATTATACATTAACAATAACCATTTAATTATATACATTGAAAATATATTAAATTAAATTTATTTTGCGAGCCTTTTCTCGTGCAAAATCGGACAGTACATTTTTAAATTTATTACTGTTCACTTTTCATCACTTTTTTTAAAATAGAAATTGTAGCGAGATCACTACAGTTGTTTTTTATATTTAATTTTGTAAAGCTTCGTTCACCTGATGTGACCGATACGGGCGTTGTTAAAACAATTCGGAGTGCTACAGCTACGTTTGATACAAAATTATTATTAACACTTCCAATGGAGTATGATTAGGTTTTAATAACTTGGATATTGCTATTTACTCATGCGTCATTTCTATTGCATCAATATCTGGTTTACTAACATCTTCATTTTGTGAGAGTAGCAATTGAAGATCCATACATTTTTTTATAATATTTTGTTTTATTATGTTTTTTAATTACTTACGTCATACAAAAACTTAAAATTATCGTAGTGGTTATGCGTTTGTTGAAATATTTCTTCGAGAGAATCGATTTCTACGTCTAATAGGTGTATAAAAGTATAACTCAACTCTAAATTTATTTTTTTAAATCAATTGGTTCTTCAGGTTTTTTATAAGAAAAGAACATAGTTTTATTTTTTGTAGTCGAATAGAAATTTGTGACATGAAAGAAATCTCGATATAAAATTCAGTAGGTAGCTATAGTTTCGACATCTTTTAAAAATGGAATAAATCTAATCAATTCAAATTTTTTTTTAAAAATTAATAGTTTTAGAAATAATATTTTCTGCACCAGATATATCTAATGTTACTTTCTGTTACACTTTACTAGCTACATTTATTGATTTATTTGATTTAAAATTGAGTGCCAAATTACTCTGACATGCTATTAATTGTTATCATTTTATTATTATATTATTACAGTTTCTATGTGACAGTGAGTACATGTTAGAAAATCCATATTATATTAGTATGTTGTCGCCAAACATAGTTAACAACGAAAACTCGGCCAATATTAGTGCTAAACTTATTTTTTCTTAAATACGACACACAACAATATTCGCACAAACAAGATTCGTTTTCAGTTGTTGTAGAGTGGGAGGGAGGTGCATCACTGCGTCTAAAACATAACATTTGAGGAATTTCGAAATATACATAAATATTAAATACATTGAGTAGATATATATAGGTAATGTAAATAGGTGCAATATTATTAATTATGTTCAATCTTACAGAAAATCCGTATGACGCTGACGACGAGGAGTCGTCATCAGAGAGCGAATCACACGTGCAGGAACACATTTTAGTGGCTGCAGATTATTTTGCACCCAAAGTAGACAAAGTGTATACCTATCTATACATTAGACACTCTCTGACTTGCTATTAATGTATTAATATGGTTTGAAGCTGACAGCAGACCCTTGTTAATAAATGTGTATGTTTATGATACGTTTTCGCCCAACATAAATAACTGCGAAAACTCTTCCACGGATAACGGCTCACAAGTTGCCGAGGATCATGACATCCATGAGTGTCTAACCAGAGTTCCACTAGATTACTGTGAACCCGAAGTAGACGAAGTAAGTGCCAGTCTATATATCAGACATTCTCTGACATGATATTAATTGTTATCAATGCATTATTATATAATTATAGTTTCTAAGTGACAGTGCGGATTCATGTTAGAAAATCTATATTATAATAGTACGTTGTCGCCAAACATAGTTAACAGCGAAAAGTCGCCAACGGTTGGCAACTTATCTCCAAAATTACACGTAAAAGAGCGTCTAGCTGCTGTGCTAACTGACAAAATTTCGCCTGTGACAAACCTTGTAAGTACCTTTAAGTTTCGTTATGAGAAATATTATACAAATATTTTTGATTCCGAGCGGAGCGATGAATGTATTGATTTTACAATGATGTGTGGATTTTTTTGTGTCTGTCATCACCTTTTAAGACAGTAAAAATGGTTAGATTTTCTTCTACGGTATCTTTTCTGTTAGAAAAGTGAATCTAGTTGGTACTTGGGGGGGGGAGGGGTTAAAAGAAAAAAAACCTTATAGTCTTTGAAAAAGCAGGGAAAAAGAAAAGAAAAATTAAAGAAAAACGGGAAATTTTACGCAAAATCAGTTTTCGACAAAATCGATTTTGGTTTTTAGTGTAGCTCTAAAACAAATGACTGTAGTTACATGAAATCATCACTGGTTGTTTATAATACCATTTTCTATACACGATCAAATTTCAAAATATTATCATTTGTTTTGAACTGTTTAGGAACATTTTCTGTTTCCAATTGTATTAATCTTTTTTTCTATGAATGTCAATAGGTAACACTTTATTTGTAGGGTAAAAAAGCTTGAAAATTTAATTCAAGGCTCGTAGAGACGTATGTCACTACTTATAATATAGTAAAACAAAGATGATAGGATTTTTAAATCACAAATAAAAAATGAACTTTAATAGTTTAATAATTTTTTTGAATTTTTTAATAAATTAATTAGAATGTTGAAACACTTTATATAACTTGTATATATTACGGCAGGATTACGAGAGTGTTGCAAGTGAGTGGCTATTGTCCACTCAAGTCACCCAGGTTAACATAATTTATGCTGATTATACCCTAAATTATTGTGCAACGCAAATAATAAAACGTTATGAATAGAAAATATAAACTAATGAAAATGCATAAAAAAAAGTAAATGCATATTTTACATCAACAGTATAACACTTAGCCAATACACTCCACAAACGGTTCCACTAAAATATATCCTACCACCGTTCACCAAAGAAGGCGACTGAAATGAATTTGGAGTCGAGACCTCTTGAATGATTAGGGATCAGTGAAATTTAATCAATGGATGGATTCTTTCCCTAATATCACAAATCATTAAATACTAACATCTTGTACTGTCTTGGACATAATTATGCGTACTAGGTATAAGGTGGATAGGTGGAATTAAAACATAAGTATAATTATTAATATATTAAATAACTGATTTAAAAAAATAATAAGTTACCAGATTTGTTTGATCCTACTTACTTAGTATTATTTAGTACTTATACAAGGTATATTACAGGTGAAATGTTTTCAATCAACACAGCATCTAGACGCTTTTTTACGTGTATTTTTTCATATTGTTCTCTGATCGTATTATTATGTTCTTTAGTTTTCTCAGCCTCCACTGGTAATCTAACCAGAGTTCTAACGGCTGATTCACAAACCCACGATTCATTATCCGTGGCTATCTAATTAAATTGAAAAAATATATTACAAAAATATTTATATTATATTTCTTGTAACGAAACATATAAGTACATACTTACATTATGGTCTATTATAGGCGAAATGTTTTCAATCAACACAGCAACTAGACGCTCTTTTACGTGTATTTTTTCATATCGTTCTCTGATCGTATTATTATGTTCTGTAGTATTCTCAGCCCCCTTTGGTAAACTAACCAGAGTTCTAACGGCTGATTCACAAACCCACGATTCATTATCCATGGCTGCTTAATTAAATTTCAAAAAAATATATTAAAAAAGTGGGTAAGTGGATGTCACTCTGCTGTACAGTAGGTTACAAGTGGGTCACTGTACTATACTATTTAAATTCAATGATATAATTTCATTGTATACGAAAAGCGATTCTGAACAGTGACGGTTTGTCAGTGTTGAAATTTTATATTATATTTATATTATTATTAGTTATTATTAATACGATAGCCGGTAAGCAAAATTAATATTATAAAATTACAAGAAGATAACTAAAATTGTTATTCTTGGTTATTTAATATGTAGTTTCCTACAAATTTGAACATAAAAAAAACTATAAAAAAAACTGTGTTTATAGATTTTTGAGTTCTTTTGGTTACAGAATAACATACTTACGTGAAAATGTATTGTAAGATTTTAACCCTTAGGTATAAAAGTTAAACATTTTAATCATTTTATACATTTTTAACTACAAAATCATTTTTAAATTTTAAAAATCGAACTTTAAATGCTTATTAAAAAAAATTCTGCCTATGTATTTTTAATATTTTTCAACTGATATTTAATCAAGACATCAGGAGCCTTTTATTAATTGTTGACGCTTTATTGCCCAACAAATACAATTTTATTGATATTTATAGAAATAAAAACTAAAAAAAAATAAATTTAAAATTGTCCGTAAACAGCTCAAAACAAGTCAAAATATCTTGATAATGTTATCAAGTATAGGAATTGATAAAATAAACATACGATATAAATCTCAAGTGTATTGACCGACTAATATTGACCTAGTTCGCTCCTGTTGATGGTTACGGTCGAACTAACTGCCGTGTGTCATTTTAATAATAAGTAATAACGTACGGGACGAAAAGTGTTGTGTGTGTATATTTTGTATTTGGCCAATGTAAATGTCAGTGTTTTGTTAATGTGTGTTTTGTGTATAATATAATTATATATATTATATTATACGGTGTAATGAATTTTACAGTATATTATGTGTTTCGTCATAATGTGTCAGTTCAGTGCCGAAGCCAGGGGGTGGGCACTGGGGAAACGTGCCCTAACAAATAAAGTTTTATTGACATTCATAGAAAAAAAGACTAATAAAATTGGAAACAGCAAATGTTCCTAAACTGAAGTTCAAAACAAATGATAATTTGATCGTGTATAGAAAACATTAATATGAACAACCAGTGATAAATTCGTGTAACTACAGTCATTTATTTTAGAGTTACACCAAAAACCAAAATCGATTTTGTCAAAAACCGATTTTGCCAAAAATTCCCGTTTTTCCTTAATTTTTCTTTTCTTTTTCCCTGAATTTTCAAAAACTATTAGGATTTTTTTTTACTTTTGATATTCTTTTTTTATTCAAAACTAAAAAAAAATTCGCTTCCTACAAAACACAGGCAAAAAGCGGAGAAATTCATATGTTTTTTCGAAATTAAAATTGGACTTCTGGAAGTATATTTTTTCCCACTTATTGGTCTAATGCACAAACAACGACCAGCTTACAACAGCCCTAATATAGTCTTGTATTTTCGTTGGTAAATTTTAATAATATTCGAACACATTTTGATATAATGATAATATATTATTAATATGCTTATACTCATGAATACATTAACCTATGGTTTACAATAACGTTTATACATTGTTATATTAAATGTAGGTAGGTACCATAGTTGTTAGCATAAATATATAGCCATAAAAAGAGTAGATACACTTTATGAAGAAAGGGGTCATAATTAGATATTCTAGCATTTAAAACTTTCAAAGGCTAGAGAAAAAAAATTAAGTGCCCCCCCCCAAAAAAAAAAAAAATATGTCTGGCTACGGCACTGTGTCAGGTCGTCCCGCAGTTACCAAAGCTATATTCGATGGAAATTAAACGAAATTAGAAGAATAGAGAATTTTTGATTACTTATCTGATGAAAAAATAAAGTTGTGGACCAACAATAACGTCGTCAACGTGCACTTACTAACGACTTTCAATATTTTTTGGATATGCGTGTTATCATCACCAACATCGACAATTGAACGCTTCCGTTTATTTTCCATGTCTGAGAATACTCGAGCGCACAAAGTACTATAATTATATGATATAGATTGATTTGCGCCAAGTGTGGTACTCTAATGTATTACGATGTTCGTCAGATTTTTTCAACCTCTTCTGGTAAACTAACCAGAGTTATAACGGTTGATTTACAAACCGACGATTCATCATCCGTGCTTGTCTAATCAAATTAAAAAAAATATTTATATTATATTTCTTATTACGTAACTCGTGGGTACTTACAAGGTCTATCACAGGCGAAATTTTGTCAATTGGCACAGCAGCTAGACGCTCTTTTACGTGTAATTTTGGGTATAAGTTGCCAACCGTTGGCGAGTTTTCGCTGTTAACTATGTTTGGCGACAACGTACTATTATAATATGGATTTTCTAACATGTACCCACTGTCACATAGAAACTATAATAATATAATAATAGCAATTATTAGCATGCCAGAGAAATTATCTTGTAATTTGGCATTCAATTTTAAATCAAATAAATCAATAAATGTAGCTATAGTAAAATGTTTCGATACGATATTGAAAAGTTTTAGTTTTTTTAAAATTTTTTAAAATTTTTTTTCTACTTAAGAGCTACTATGATATATACTATTTTATACGATATAAATGATCACTATGATAAAATTTTTTAAGTAATTATTATAATATTATTAAAATAACTTTATACTAATATAATTCGTGATTATAATGTTATAATCAGTATATGTGCTATTTTTTTTTTTTTTTTAGCGAATAACGATTTACATTTTATTATAACATATTAATATATTATAGTTACCTACATAATATTATGCACCTAATCATCCACGTGTTTTTACAAAATATATTTATGATATTGATATGGTGGTCGATGGATGGTGCTGGTGATGGAGTGTGACACGTAATTCGGTCGTAAACTATCTACTTATTTTTTGTCAATTGCCATTCGCTAGAATTATTATTGCAGGGTTACAAACAAAACAAAAACAAAAACCGTACGTACTAATAATTCATAAAAATGTAATAATTATAATAGCTATTATAGGTAAGTAAATTTTAATTTATCAAAAATGGTTTATAAATCCGGGAGTTTTTTCGATGGACTAGCTCGTACGCAATGATAGATGTTTTTAATTTTTCCTTTTTTTTCTAATTATTATTAAATATATTTAATGAAATATAAATAAGATTTTTGATAAAGAAATAAAAAATTAAAAAAAAAGATTACCTATCTTGAGTAGTTGAGCGCAGTTTAATCTTTGATTGCAACTAATATTCAGTTAATATACCTACTAATCTTATAATTTTGGTGGAAGTGTACATAGTATCCACTGCACCTATACAGGCTGATTCATTAAGCATAAAACACTCATTATCTCAAAAAAGTATTTATGTTTTTGAAAATATTTTTTACACAGTTTCAAGTTGTTTAAAAACAACGCTTTTGTTAAAAAACCGTATTTTTAAATATTTTTTATCGTTATAATTTTTTTAAGTTTTTTACTTTTTTGAATGACAGTATAGAGTTTTAATTTTATATTCCAAAGCAGAATATTTTTCTTTGTATTTTGAATCATAAAAATCGAATTTAGAACGAGTAGTTTATGAGTTAGAAGTATTTAAAGTTTAGACAATAGTGGAGTAGTGGACATACATTTTACGGGGTAACCCCATACCACTCCACTCCGCCCGAGTAATTATATTAATAATGATTAGGTAGGTAATTACTAATGAGTGTACAAACATAAAAAAACGTGTTTTGGATACTGACTAACTATTATTTACTAATTAATATATAATAATTTTGATTTTTTTTTTTTTATAAAATTGAATTTATTAAATTTGTGGTTTAGGAAAAAAATTAACTTAACGTGACAATAAAATCAATGAACTCAACTCACACTAATTAATTAAAGTTACTGAATAACATGGGAAAAAATGTAACTCGTTAATTAACTTAGCTAAAAGTAAATTATCTTTAAATAATTAACTCGTTAACTGGGCAGCCTTGTATATTGGAACATAAAGTATAAACCACCACCAAAGCACCAATAGAAAAGTCGTTTCTTAGAAGATTCGCCGTAGGTACGCATGTGGATATTAATAGTTTTGTATACCGACTAAATTGTAAAACATTTACGTATTCGGTGCCTACCACGTGACCCTTTAGGCTATCGCAGACAGTGAAAGTTATATTACAATCATTATATTGATAAACGTGACATTGAAATGCAATAGAAGACTATTGTCATGGGCGTAGTTAGGTATAATTATCGGTGCGGGCCATATAGGACTAGAATATTATAAAAACATTTAAAACTATAATTTCGGATGAAATGTAAAAAATGAAAGTAAACACCACGAGCGGGTTACAAAAGTTTCTGTGTGGGCTGTCCCCATGCATACTCAGTATTGGAAAAAGGTAACCAAAAAATAATCTGGATAAAATAACAGATAATTCATTCAACATTTATCTAGATAAGATAAAATATAACATAATTTTTTTTTATCTAGATAAAGATAAAAAAAATATGGGCAAGTAGGTGTCGCTCTGTTGTACAGTAGGTTACAAGTGGGTCACTGTAATGGATGGTGTTAAATTTGAACTCAATGATATTTATATAGAATCATTGTATAAGAAAAACGATTCTGAGCGAAGACAGTCAGTCAGCCTATGATATATTGATATTAGGTACTAAGTATATTTGATGATATTATTGCGAATAGAGTAATTTATATACTCGTATTTACGTGGAATCTTGTTTTAAATTTCCAATCCTTAGGTATAAAAGTTGAACATTTTATAAATTTTTAACTACAAAATAGTTGTCAACATTTGAACTATTTAAATACTTATAAAAAAAAATTTTGCCTATGTATTTTTAAACTGCTATTGTAACAATATACCATGAGCCTTATTTTTGATTATAATATAATCATAAACTTCTATTAAATAGGCTGTCAATCGTTATGAAGACTTACCTGCTGTTAGATCCAGAAGGACTGTAAGAACTAAAGTTTAGAACGAAGATTCAAATTCCGCTTCTAAATTCTGGACATTTTCAGAATAGGATTATGAATTATGATTATAAATTATGACTTATATTACGCATCAGTTGTTAGATCATCCGATGTTTAGCATGTTATTAAAGGATTTGTTAACTATGCATCATTATGAATATTGTACAGTTTATAATAAGCATTCATACATATGCGTAGCCCATGTGTGTGAGATTTGATTTTAACGTTACCATTTCACAGAGAAAAAAGAAAAATTCAAATTTTGGTTAATCTTTATATTATAATATTTTGGCCGGGTTTTTATGAAAATATCCCACTGTGCACCGCAACTCCGCATAATCTTTCAAAACAGCAAAATATTTAGATTTGTATATTCTAATTTTCTTTGGTCATATATATCTAGTATTATTTTCCAAATTTACAAATCATAGATTTTATTTAAACAATAAAAAAAACTTTTAGTTTTGTATTCTTGATCAGTATAACTAAAAAACAAAATTTTAACAAATAATTATTATCCCCTTTTAATAATAGGTATGTTAAAAAATTTAGAAACTTTCGGATTTACACAAACAACAAAAATCTCGTTGTTATGGATGTTTGAAAAAATCTACAATTTGTATCTGTGGTTACCACTTGTCAATATTTATTTCTCGTCTTCATTACGAATTATTTTTCAGTCCTACGGTCAAAAATTAGTCTGGTTGTGTTGCATAGATCCCTGCATTGCCTTTGCCGTTATCGACGAATGCAGGGGCGTGACAAAAAATAGTATGTGTGGCTCGTGCGGGAAGACAATATTTCAGTCTTGACTGAAACTGCTCACTTCCCGCCCTTGCCACACGATATACTATTACGCCAGCGATCCTAAACCTCGGTTGTCACCGACACTCAGTGAATATTTTAACTAATATACTGGGCGGCAACCATTTTTTGTAAAAATATCGATGTTTGAAATTATTATAAAATTGTATTTATCCATTATTTATTATGTTTAATTTTGTTATTTATTTATGACGTATATCATTTCGTTTGACAAATAATTATTGAGAATAGATAATCCATGTGACCGTTCACCGTAGGCAGTACTTATCCATAGAATAATACAATCCAAAAAAGTGATTTATTTTACGCGGCACGCGTCAATGCGACATGTTTTATCTGGTCGTAAGTATAGTCCCGGCAAATATCTACAAATTGATTGTTTTTGATTTTATTTTAGTCCTATTGTTCCTACAAGCTATTAGCTAAACAATTATTTCACTTAGAACCTTAAACAGTTTAAACGTTTAACTCTTTTCAAGGTAATACGTCATAGATATTACGACAATAGGACGACTTTCGGTAAATATAAAATAATTTAAAATCTTATATTTTATACTTGGACTTAAACTAAATACAGTACCTAATTTCAATAATTATAATATATTACAAAATACAAAAATACTAATTGAAATATATATACTTTGATAATATGATACGTATATAACTTAATAAATTACCATTGGCTATAAATACTAGTAAAAATAGTATTGGTGTAATATAATTAATGTTCTGTTAATTTCTGTGAATATTCAATATAATAACTATTATTACGAATTATTATTTATTAGGTAATTAATATAATATTTAATATTTTGGATTATTATTACTTTTTTTTTTAAATTCATTTTTACAAAATGTAATATATTTTGATCTGTGGTTTAGGAATAAAATTAACTTAACGTGACAATAAAATAAAGCAACTCATAAGACACAAGTTACTAAATAACATGGGAAAAATGTAACTACCGTTATTTAAGTTAGTTAAAAGTAATAAAAGTTCTTTGAAAAAGTTTAAAAAAATAATATAATTTTAATTCTTATATCTATTTGTATAGTGTTATTTATTATACTCCTATATTATGTACATTGTATGTCATTGACAATGTTGATTCCATTTTTTGTAATTAATAAGATTAATTTACCCGACTCATAAATTATTTGTAATTATTTATGTGTTTTGAGTGTTGATGGTATTGTTAGATATATAGGTAATGTTTTCTATAATATTAAATACTGAAAAGTTTTTTATAAGCTCATAATAATATGTTGATTTTGACAGTCAACGTGAATTTTTTTTTTATGTCGTTCAGTGATAATTTCTTAAAATATCCACTGCCGACACCCAGTCCTCGAAACCTCCGTGGAGTAGGGGAAATATATTCAATAACAACAATTATATTATTATCAAGTTAGGTGCATGTATTGATTACGACACGAGCAACAAATTAATATCATACAATATAAAATACAAAATGCAAGGGGACGGGGATCACCGCTTGGCTACACAACCGCGGCCATGAACGACGTCTTGAGTTGGCGAGCTGCTGATCTGCTGATCTGCCGATTTCTGGTGGAGCGGTCACGATCGCGTGCACCGTATAGTAATTATGCGTAGTAGTGGAGCAGCATGTGAACGTTTCGCGTAATGCCACGAGCGTGCAAGATTAACGCAGAACAAAACGGACTGAACGGTCAACTTCGGTTGAGCGACGGACCGAACGACAACAGTCAACTTCGGTTGAGCGACGGACTGAACGACAACAGTTAACTTCGGTTGAGCGAAGGAGCGCGAGAGCGGACGGCTATTAGACCGAAAACAATATGGTTGAGCAAAAGACACGGTTTTCAGCAAAACCTTACAATGGACGTTAAAGAGCAACAACGTTCGTGAGCATCAAAGTGACTCGAACGGCGGCCGCGAAAATCTAGCCAACATATTGCGGATGGCGGAGCGTATAGCGTCTCCACGAACAGGTTACCGTGGCGGTCGACCAAGCGCGACCACCGACGGCGGCAATTCAGTGTTCAAAAGGATCGAACATACTCCCCCTTGAAAGCTCCCGCTAACTTGTATCAGAAAGTTCGATCAACCCTTGTTGAAGGCGGTGGAGCAAGGAGCAATGAACGGAGCAGTTGAACGGAGCAGTTGACCAAATGAACGGAGCAGTTGAGCAGACCAGAGCGATGATCGGGTTTTAAGAAAGGGACAACATTATAAATAATTTTTTTGTTGAAAAGATAAAAAAATTAACATGTGTTAGAGCATTATCTGAGCATAATATATCAATTACATAATAACAAGTTTAAAAACATAATTTTAACAAACGTTAACATAACAGATTATTATAACAATTAGAACAAATTAATATCACATAATATTATCCTTTATCGCGTAGCGCTCGATAGGTATTATAATATTTTTAGTTAAATTTTTTTTCTCACTTTTAAAAAAGTTTTAAACTTATATTATGCTATTAGCCAGGCCGAAATTTTGCGTAAGTTGAAAAAAGTTATAGAACATGGTTTATTTTAAATAGTAGTTCGTCGATTCTATTCTGATAAATAAATATTTATACAATTTTAATATTTTGTTTTAAATAAAAATACTTATTATGAATTGTATTTAATACTCAATAATTATTCATAATTTGTTTTTATTTTTAGTTCTAGAAGAAAAAGCAAGTTGTCCAATTTGCTTCGATCAGCTAGGCCGGGTTATTATTATAATGCCATGCAGGCATACATTCTGTAGTAATTATAGTAACTGTGTAACTCGACTTGTGGCCGGACACTACACTACGTGCCCTCTGTGTAGGGGCATAATTCAAAAGTATTTGAATTATGACCCTCCACTATTTAATTTGAAATCGAGTTTAATAAATTTAAAAATCAAATAATATGATATTCAAATAAAATAATATCAAATATTTTAACTATGGACAAATTAAAAAAAATAATAATCAAAACTAAAAAAATGTAATAAACTCAATTTTAAATTAAATGGTGGAGGGTCATAATTCAAATACTTTTGAATTATGACCCTACACAGGGGGTACATGGTGTAGTGTCCGACCACAAGCTGAGTTTCACAGTTACTACAGACTGAATGCCTGCATGGCATTATAATAACCCGGCCTAGCTGATCGAAGCTAATTGGAAAACCCGCTTCTTCTTCTAGAATGAATAATTATTGAGTATTAAATTTGTATAAATATCAATGTATTAGAATAGAATGGACGAACTACTATTTAAAATATAAACCATGTTCTATAACTTTTTCAACTTACGCAAAATTTTTTTTCTATCTGAAAGGTTAGGTTTTGATTGGTCGCAATCTAACTTGTTTCCAGCGGATGAAGAACAATCAGGTTTATATTCCTAAATACGAACAATCATTGGCACAAATAGGGAGGGGGGGACTTAGTTGACCCAAATGTCGGTCAAGTCCTCCCAGTTCAAAATCTAGTAGTTAATACTAATTTTTATATTCCGTGGTACTTATCAATATGGCCTATGGGGAGGGGGGCTTGAGTCCCCCCCAAAAAATTTAGCCAATTTGCGCCTATGCGGCTATAATGCTAGCGGAGTAGCATTTTCTCGACCACCGCGTTCTCTCAATGTATTGAGAAATTATCTTACATCTAACGAATGTCGTCTAAATGAGCACACCTCTTCCTCGACATCGCATTGAGCAATGGTTAACACACCGGAATTCCACTTTAAAAAAAGTTTTAACCTTATACCTATTATGCGTTTGAATATGTACCTACCTATTATGTAAATATTTTTTTGTCACGCCTGCACCGAAAGTACAGTTTTCGATAGCGGTTGAAGAGTTAGAAAGCGTCCTTTTTCCGTCCAGCAGGCGGTAAGGTGGGAATCCTTAATAGTGCCAGGCTGTAAAGTGGAAATCCCCAAAAATGCTGGGCGTATACCCTGCGCAAACAGTACATCTATACCACGGTCGTCGGTTCCTTACAAATTATAAACTTTTGATTACATCTCATAATCATATTATTATAACCTCATGCGTCACGCTTAAAATAACATAAAACCAAATCGTTTCTTTCATGAAATATATTGTTGTCGTATCATTATAGTCCAGTTGTCGCATAGATCCCTGCATTACCTTTGCCGTTATCGATGAGTGCAGAGGCGTGACAAAAAATAGTATGTGTGGCTCATGTGGGAAGGCAATTTCAGTCTTGAAGCTGGTTTTCCGCCCTTGCCACACAATATACTATATTCTATTAAACGTTATCTCTTTGTGTAATTACTGAAAAATAAAATTTAAAAAAATTCTTAACAATGTTCAATCCCTACAAATAATAATTATTGAATTGAGAATATTTAATTCAAATTTAACATAATAGATTTAAATTTATAAGCTCATATATTTGTTTTCACATCTCCCGAGGGTCGCGTGTGACACTTTATATTATGTTAGTTTTTATTTTTAGTATTAAAAAATTAAAACAATTTGTTTATATTATAAATTGACTATAATAATACTGCAGATGTTTGTGCTATATTAGAATTAATATAAATTAATATTTACTATCTTTAATTGTGTTTTACAATTTCTACAGTGAGCAATGATGGAGAAGAAGATAGTACTACACGATCTTTGCAATCGTCATCTGGTACATCTGGTATGCATACATTATGGCCAATATATCATATTTTTTAAATTTAAGTCAAGTATTTTATTTTTTTTAAATATAAACTTTATGTATATATGGAAAATTTAGAATTTAATGATGAAATACCTCATTTTATCAACTGAAGATTAACATTTTTACCACCAAAATTTGTATAAAAATTAAATATACAAATTGGCTGTTTTTTATTTTTTTATTTTTAATATTACAGCATAAAAATAATAAATATTATGCAGTACTTGTAGCGCAATCGTCAATAAATTGCATATTAAAAAAAAAAATTTTTAAATATTAATTACAACAAAGTTATTTCATATGTCAGGTTTTTAAATTCATATATACCGTATTACCATTGCCTACACCAAACCCCTTAAAAACCGGGTCCTCCCCAATAAATAAGGGTTTTTAAAAACCTTAGGTAATTAAAAAATATGATATATCGACCATAATGTATGCTAGATGACGACGATTGCTATGATCCATCTTCTTCTCCTTCATTGCTCACTGTAGAAATCGTAAAGCACGATTAAAGATAATATATCTTAATTTATATTATTTCTAATATAGCACAAACATCTTTAGTACTAAATGTACTAAAATGTACTAAAAATATGTCTTATAAGGTAGCAATATTAAAAAAAAAGTTTTATGAAATATTATGAAAATACAAATTAAAAAAAAATATATATATACTCTAAATTATCAATTAAAAAATCTATCAAACTAAAATTAACCTGTGGAGCGCCATAATCAATACAATTTTCAATTATTATGCCCCTACACATACCCCCCTGCACGTGGTTACAAGCCGAGTTACACATGTACCTACTGCACACTGGATGCCGGCCTGGCTGATCGAAGTAAATTGAACAACTAGCTTCTTCTTCTGGAACCAAAAATTAAAACAAATTATGAATAGTTATTAAGTAGTTAAAAGACATGTGAAAAAACAACTAGTTCTTCGACTTTATTTTTATAGCCGTCGTGCAGCCGCTCTCCGCCGATACATGCTGCAGATAAAGAATTCATTATTTAGAAAAGTTAATAATTGTCTCCAAATTGTTAGTATAAGAAATCAACATACGTTATAAATATAAATATATAATATACTACAAAGTTTTATTTTGAATTCAAATTTCAGCAACTTTAATTATAAAATAAATTGAACTACCGGTGTATAAATAATTGGACTTATAGGAAGTGTATTGTAATTATTTTTTCCTACTTATGTATACTGTACAATCGTTTTTGTAATCTATATGGGTTTGAAAATTATTAATGATGTCCAACTACATAGCACACATCATGAACAAAATTCAATTGGTACTTCTCCATTTCATAGTTTACCGCCATTGCCTGTAAGCTCTCCATCGATACACACTGCAGGTAAGAGTTTATTACAATAATAGTACTACTAGACAATTTAATAACTCCACTAAATTAATTGTTGGTACATTTATCATAATATAAATCCGGGGTTCTTAATGCATACTCAATTTGTTATTAATAGGTTTTGAAAAATACAGTTTTGAATTATTTGGCCTATTTAAAAACGGAGGTAACAAGAATAAGTGACAAGCAGCACTTTGATATAAAATTTGAGTGGTTACCGGCATACATATAATAAAAATAAATATATATATAAGTGTATATACAACAAGGCTGGGTATTAACGTGTTAAAAAGTTAAAGTTAAGTTGATAAGTTAATTTTATATTAACTTTTAAACGTAACTAGGTACTTTTAGCTTTTCATTAACTTAACTGTTAACTTAATGAATTTTTTTTTTATTAACGTGAAATTGACGAGTTAACTTTTCATTTCAAGGAGTGATTTAAGTTGGTTTATTTAATTTTTAATTTTATTATATTTCACTATTTCAGTCTATTTCGTTTTCATGTCAAAAAATATTTACCGTGAATTGATTAAAGTAAACAATTTATATCATTCGAATCTAACTAATATGGAAATACTGTATAAAGTATAAACACCAAGGCTGGGTAAGTTAACGATTTTTAAAACTCATTAAGTTAAGTTATTTTAAAATAATAAAGTTTAGTTAAGTTAAAGTTAACTTTGAAAAAAAAGTAACTTAACTTAGTGTAAAGTTAAAATTTGCTAATTTACAAAAACAAAAAATTCCAGACACGTAGTATAGTTTATTAGCTAGTTTTTCTTTACGCTTAAGAAAATTACTGGGGAAATTTAAAATAATACATCAAAGTAAAAACCCATTCAAAAATTTGCATTATTCTTCGGACGAAAATTTACTTATTTAGATACTTTTGAAATAAAATTAACTTGAAGTTAACACGTAATCTTGAAAAAAGCAACTTATTAAATTAAAAGTTAATTTGAAAAAAAAAAACAAGTTAATTAACTTAACGTTTTAACTTAATTTTAACTTTTAACTCGTTAATGCGTCCAGCCTTGCCTAATAAACACTATAGTCTATAATTTAGTTTAGGGTTGGTAAAAATTAAGTAGTCTAATGTTGTATAATTAAATTAACTTTTTTTTAACTTAACTGAGTTAACCGATGGTTAAATTAACTTTTAACTTTTAACTTTTTGTCATTGGTGCATATTAACTTAACTTAACTAAGTTGAAAAAAATCATTGACTTGCCCTGCAGCCTTGATACACAATACGCATCGTGTTTTTATAATACCCACCACTTACTGATAATAATAATTCACAAAAGAGTACCGGCCAAGATGTTTTTTTAAGTATTAGACAAATATATAATAATGTTACCGTTCGTGTGCGATGTTGAGCGTCATCACCAGGACGCCTTCGTTGAGGCGGTGATTTCTACTCAGCCATAGCGTGTTGTCCAGTAGAGAGGCAAAAACAAACTAAAAATGAGTGCCGGCGGACATCGCACATAAGAAAAATGACTATATACTATCGGTAACAATGTTATTTACAGTCGTGTGATTGGCCGGTATTCTTACTATAGGTAGGTAATTAAGTGATAATCATGCAGTGGGGATGGGGGGGGGGGGGGGGGGGGGTAGCGGGCAGCGGTGATAGTGTGTGTGTGTGTGTGTGTGTACGCTGATCATAATATTGTTACAATCAGTGAAATATAATATTCATAGTTTTCCAAACGATTTAAAACAGTTTTTTTGAACATAAATAAGTTTTTGGGCTGGATACATGATAAAATGTTAAAAAATGATTTCAAAGAAGTACAAAAGTGGTACCTAGGTAATGTATCATTAATTTGAACTGTATACCTAATATATTTTTAGGCTTCAAAATATAGTCCAAATTCAAGTTAATGTATTGAGACAGATATTAAATAATTTTATGATGATCAGTCTCTCAAAGACTCTTAACGTACCTACTAGATTTCCCCTATAAATCTTCATTTAGTTTAAGTATTAAATAATTTTTATCATTTTATTTAATAGTTATGTATATTTTTAATTTTTTTTTATTTTAGCATGCGCAGTTCTTTGCTCCAATACTAAACTCGATAAATGTATTGTATCGGACATTAATGTCATAGAATACCTATAAATTCCGAAATGTTCTCACACATCTCAAACAGAAGTAAGCAATTAATATAATTTGTAAAAATATTTATAACTGAATTTAATTTGACTTAATAGGTTATACATTTATAATTTAACTTAATTAGTTACAATATATATTTTATTTATTTGTTGTGTTAGATTCATTCCTACACTTTATTAATAATTATATTTAAATTATTTATTAAAATGTTCCTATCGACAAATTCTAAATGTGGTCCTGCATTGAATAGATTGTTTAATTGAGTAGATGAGATATATATGGCGATCTGTAGTTCTGTAATTCAAGTAAATAATCATCCCTGCTTTATAAAAAATAAAATTCAAAATACTCATAAATAAGGTTAATGTCCTGTGGTGGAAGTTTCTAAATTTCCTCCACACCACAAAACTAAAACAAATATTCCACTGAGTTATACAATTTTTCATCTTTGGGCAATTAGTAAAAGAAAAATTTGATTACAATATTATTAGGTATTTATATATTTTATTTAATCTATTTATAGTTGAATTATGAAAAGAAAAACTGCCGAAAATTAGGAATTATAAATAATAAGTGTCATAAACATTCTGTTAACCTATCAGAATAATAGTCAAATTTGATTTCTTTTAACGTTTAAATAAATTATTTTGTACTTTAAATAATCTCTAATAAATAAATTTACGTTAGTTGTATTACTTAGTTAAATGTAGACAAATACATAACTTTAAAATCAATTTAATTTTAAATGTTTACAGATTATTTATTGATATAAAGATGATCATAATAAATTATTATATTATTATAAATTATAAATTGATTAAAATATATCTTTAAATCTGGATATATAATGAAATCCGCACAATAATTCTGTTAATACCGTAATTTAATTTTTACCTTTGATAATCATACACTAGGCGTATACCTAAATTTTTTTTGTTTCAATAAATAATAAACTATAAATAATACATATTTACATAACATTATAATTTATAAAGTATTATAGTTAAGACGTTTTTGGGGTCGAAATCATAAGTGTGCGGTTTTTGGATACAACAGTTTTAGAAACTGTGCGGTTTTGTCCTGTATTAATTTATCGCAAGTGTGTGGTCTTAGGAGCCAACAGATTATTTGATGTGCGGAGTAGTGTACCGACATTTTGTGGGGTTCCACTCCCCTCTGCTCTTCTAAACTTCAAACACTTATAACTCGTCACTCATAACTCATAAATCATAATCTATTCGTCTAAAATTTGATTTTATGCATCAAAATACTTAGAAAATATTCTGCTTTGGAACATGAAAATAAAACTGTATGTTGTCATAATTAAAAATTTCAAAACCAGAATTTTTTCGGAAATTTTGATCCCTGTGTATACTATCTAACACTATTTTTTTTTAATGTCAACTTTATTTAGGTACATATTCATGTTTGAAAGAGTTCCTGCTCTTTAATATTTTATTTACCCTGTTTTTTATTAGACATTTGTTAAAAGTTATTATAAAAATGATAATATTATATTGTATTAAAGTATATTATAATATGCGTATTCCTTTAAACTATGTAATTAATAGATGTACGCAATATATTCACAGTATACAAATTCTTTATTGTACACCCGTGGCCCATGTTTCGGCGGGTCTTCCACAATAATAATTGATAAACAATATTCTACACAATAAATGACAATGTGACGTTATTTGCATTTCAACTTAAAACAATTAGATAGGTACGTGTCAAATAAGCGATTACTATAGTACGTGAGTATTTTAAGTATCTTTATTTTATAAACAAAAATGCACTTAAAATTGTTTTTATTATTATTATAAAAAAAATGATATCAACTAATATCCTTATATATTGTTATTATTATTCAAAGTACATTTCATGTTGCAATTTTTAATAAAATCTATTTACATTTAATATTACAGGGGATTACCAGTCCATTCTGATTTTTAACATCTTTGTAAATGATCTTCCGAGCGCCATCAAGCATTCCCAACTGTTTTTATTTGCTGATGACGCAAAAATCATCAACGTCATAAAAACGCGCAGTTAATTTACAAAGCGATATTAATAATTTAGTCTTATGGTCTGAAAATAATTGCCTTGCATTAAATATTGAAAAATGCAAATTCAAGCGTTACACCTTAATAAAAAACCAAATTAATTTTAATTATTCTCTTTCAGGAATAATACTCGAACTTGTAAATAATTTTAAAGATCTTGGAATAATGTAGTTCGACTCCAAATTGATTTTCTCAAATCACACCGAAATGATTAAAAATAAAGCGATGCGTAATCTTGGATTTATCAAAAGGACTGCCGATCATTTAATGACCCGACAGCACTGAAAGCACTTTACTGTTCACTTGTCCACTCTAATCTCGAGTACTGTCCTCTAATTTCGATGAATAATACAGTAAAACAGAACAAATCTATCGAGTCAGTTCAAAACAATTTCTTGCGTTATATCTATTTTAAATTTATTATTCCTAGGCCAATCTATGGGTCATACAAAAATGTTCTTAATTTTTTGAACTTGTCAACCCTTATTGACAGGCGTTCACTTTTACTTTCAAAATTCTTACGCAACTTAATATTGGGTTCTAATCATTGCTCCGAACTCCTTGCCCTAATCAAATTCAAAATAAGTCCATTCAATACCCGAGATCCTAAATCATTTTACCAAATTCATTCCAGTAGAAACTATATTCTGAACAGCCCTGCAAACCTTCTAGTGACCGCGGGTAGTACGTTTGTTTTCGACTACAATTAGCAGTCCTTAAGCTCTATATACTATTTAATTCATAAATTAAGATCAAAATCTTTTCTTTACCAACTAATTATGTGTAAAATTATTTTGAAATTATACACTACCATATTGTAATTTTGTACTAGTACTTATTGTCCGTATATTTGAAAATAAATAAATAATATGTATAAATATGCTGTGAACGCGAAAGACGACGAAAAACAATTATGTGTGCTATAAATAATAATATGCACTATAAAACTGCAAGGATGCATTAAATATGCATTTAAGTATAGGTAAAAACGTTGAAATATGCAAAATATAATTACCTATAGTGTTATTTTAATATAAGAATGATCTATCAATCGGGAAGCAATTATCGTCAGATTTCCCAAAGCTTATTCCAATACATAATATATATGCATTCGTATATTATAAATCCGGTCCCTAATATATAGGTATGAAAAATATCATATTCGTATATATTAGTTTATTGAATATGGCGTTAATGGAGGTGAAAATAGCACAATAATATTGTAATATACATCACCCGATAGTACAGTCTACATAATATTTTATTCAGAAAATAATATTATTATTATTATTGCCGATGCCTAAATTAAACATACAATTTTAAAACCGATATTTTACTTCAATTTTTATTTTAAGGTCTAAACTTTATAATTATTATGGTAAATTATTTTTAATTTTCATTATTATTACATAATATATATTTATATTGCGTTCTATTGTCGTGAATTCAAAGTTGAGTTGTATTTTCCTTACCTGGTGTTCAATGGTAATGGATTTACGTTAAGAAATATATTTAATAGATTACTTCATGTTTACATGAATATAAAAGTAATATAAATACATGTCATACTATGGTATAGTTATAATAATATAGCGACATTATATTATTATGTGAACTGCCACCCGAGATTATAATGTGCTATCTCAGCACTTTTGCTTCCATTATAAACATTTAGGTATATAACTATACTTAAATTATACAGTGTGTGCAATTTTATTTAACTAATTATACTGGGTGTATCGCTGTTTTTTTAATTTAACATTATTGCAGAAAACCCTTCAAAAGCGTTATTTACCGCATTTTAATTATAACTAGGGCTAGGGACTTCATGCCCTTAAAACCCTTGAAATATGAATTTATTTGTACCATAAAAAATAGCTAAATAAACATTATGAACCGAAATGTTTTGATACGCTATAAAAATATATATAAAATATGCCATAAATATTTTTGTCATACGTTTTAGTAGCGTAATTTTTTTTTTAGATCTTCTTGTTATACCCTGCATATAGAGTGTGGGGTGTGAGAATTCTTTATAACGTTTTGTGCACCCTCAAAAATATAGGTCTAGTTGCGCCTGTGGTATTGATATACGTAAGTACATCAATAATAGTGAAATATTTATTGTCAATTATTGTGGAAAAAAATTCACACGCACGCAAACGATTTTTTTTCGCACGGAGATCATCATTGAATGTGAGATAATTATACTCATCGCAAAATGGACACGAAAACGATCAATTTTTCCTGCGAAGGCGCCACGCTACTGTGTTCCACCGGGATATTAAATTACCATAAAATTATGTTATATTATAGCAAATGCAACATAGGTACTGTGAAAAAAAAAACCATCGTTCTAACGCTGAGTATAATTATTATATTATTAGATATGTTTCATACCTCATATATACGTGTCGTACGTAGGTATAGGTACATCTTATATATTGTATAGATATGTAAGGTATGTAATATACTATATGTCACGAATTGTAATTTTGAGTAAAAGTTTTTGAAGATTTTGCTTGGGCGATCGGTTACACGAACACGATTTATATATACCTATGAGGATTCGGTATAGGAGTAACAAACCTTTGGTAAAAATATTGAAAAAGAAAAATTCAGAATCGAGTTTGCGGTACTGGGATTGAAAAATTTTTTTTCCAAAAATATTTATTGGCAGCTAAAAGTATTTTTGGACGCACATCGGACGTACGCTATATCTGCATACTGTTGTGTATATTATATTATACCTACTTGTCACTATTGTGTACGTACTGCAAATTATACCGACTGCAGCGTCTAAAAAAAAATAATATAAAATATTATAATATATATATGTTAAGGGTTATGATGATGACACTCTTTTTAGAATAGTATATTTATGAAGAGTGGCTATAATTACACAGTTTCAAGCTGTTCTACTTCTATTCCAAACCAACCAGAGTTAAAAAATCTTTAATAAAAACTTAAATAACTAATAATTGTAATGGCATTATTGATTTGGGCAATTAAGATAAAAGAGATGGACCACGTTATCTTAATAAGTCTAAATTAGCAGTATTTTGAATGAATAAATTTACTGGAGAGAAAAATCATGTTAAAATAATTGTGATAATTGTATTTATTATCTGTTACACTCATATTAAAATATAGTACATAGCACATTTGAAATTATTTTTGATAGACAGATTATAACAGGAAGATTAGATGAAATAACTTTTGATAAAATTAATATTTTTTTTTATATATAATTTATAGTCTTTTTCGTTACACGTATAATATAAAAAAAAATTATTTTCATTTTTTAATACTTACTGAAAATAAAAAAATTGTTGAATTTAATTTAAATTTTATGGAAAAATTTAAAATAGTCAATTTGTAAACCAGATTATAAGAAATCAATTTTAATGGTAAAAACATTAATCCAAGTCAAGTAGTTTACTTTTTAGAATATTTTAAAATATCAATATTTTTTTTGAGTAAATTTATTTAGAACGTAATATTTTTTTCACAATAAATCTTTGTCATACGTTTAAGTAGCGTATATTTTTTTTTAAGATTTTCCTGTTAACCCTGTATATACAATGTGGATCTGGGGGTCTTGAAATTCTGTACGATTGCACCCCCAAAAATATAGGTCTAGTTGCGCCTCCTTACTTGAGTGAGTGCACTATAAAAATATATATATATACAATGTGTTTCTTGAAAAAGTGACTGTCCGGCGTCATAATAGGTAACTACCTATATATATACATACATTAAGTTATGAAAAAACCTCTTTAAAGTGTGTGTCTAACATTTTTATTTTTTTAGTTCTGGGCAATACAACTTTATTTTAAACAAAATCGAACCTAGTTACCGCACATTGGATGATCTACACTGAAAAAACTTAACAGTTGTTTCTACTATAAACATAGTAGGATTGACTGTACATTATAATTATTGCTATAAGATTAATCAGATTTACTAAAATATTATTGTCAAGTTATTATAGTTATTCGAACTGAAATATGTTATTTTAACTATATTTTTTAGTTAATTCAAACATCAAAAACAGAATTAACTATAGAATATAGTAAACCTAACCATAACTAATAACTATAGTTATATATAGTAATAATAAGTAAATCATTTTAGTTATTTTATCTATTGAATAGTTATATTTACTATAATTTGTTTAACTATAATATTATAGTAATTTGTTTTCCCGTGTATAAACACAAGTGTGAATTTTTCATACATATTTTTTTTTTTTTAATTTACCCAAAGTTGTTTATCTTCAAATAGTCACGTTATACTACCGAAGAAAATCATTATTTTTTATCTATAAACATATCGGTTGCATAACTGCAGCACTGCTATTTACGATTGTTCGGCAATGAAAAATTTTTACATACCTTCACACATCGTATTTATCATTTATTATTTAACTAATCATGCATTTATTTTTACATATAATAATATGGTAGGTATGTATGTACTTACGAATAATAAGTTATTGAGGTGTGCACTTTATACGGGCTTATCGACAAAATGCGTTATCGAATGAATTTGGTTTTACCTAATCTACTTCCCCAGAAGATATGAATAGGCTGCCATAATGTAGATAACAAAAACTAAAAAAACAATAAATTATATTAAAATTACATTGATAAGAAATACCTATCGTAGACCGTAGTAAACAACGTAATATCTAGATTGTAGAGACGCAGTGGTAAACACAATTCCGCACTTTTTACATCTTAACCTGAAAAAAACACAACACGACTACCGGTGGCCAATTTAGGTATAAAATGATATCACAATTTTTTGAGCCGTTTTTTTCATACTTTTTTTACCAGGAGTTTGGTGGAGTGTTTTTTTTTTTGTATTTATAATTTTAATTATATTATTGTTGTTCATTTGTAAATAATATAAATTTTCAGATTCACGATCAATTCAAATATTGTGTTTTTAAAAATAAGAGATTTATATTCAAAATGAAAGTAATCATTATAAACTCTGGGACTTGGAGTAATTGTTTATTGCCCTTTTGTAAGTTTGTTTTTAAAGGTAAAATATGTTTAGGTTATTTAATAATATGTCCAAATGTAACATAATATATATAAAGGTACCTACACATTATAATATTGTAATAATAGTTATGGCACACAATAATTATTATGCCGTCGTCCGAAATGACTCTATATCACTTACGGTGATTAATTTTGTTCCCTATCTAAGTTCTTGGTCACTGCTGTGCTCTAAGTCATGATTAATGTTTGCACTGTGCGATTCAATGTTATCCGGTGCACCCAGTGAGTAACTGACAAATGCAAAAATCAAAACAATCGACTAGAAAAGAAAAAAAATGAATTTAAATCACAAATGTATTAGTCCATCAATTTAGTCAATAACTGTATTTATAAGTTATGAAATATATCGTAGTAAATTATATAAGTCATAGAATAGGTGTGGGCACTGATGTACTGGTACCTAACCTATTTATAGTAAGTATATTATTCAGCGACATCGGAGACTATACGTTGTTTTCTAAAATATAAGTAAAAGAAAATATATCACCGTAAATTTCAATTTCGATAAAACATCATATTTTAAAGTTTCTTCCTCTTTCCAAAAAAATGTACAATTATCTTATCATATAACAATTGTTATTGTTAAGCTACAATAGTTGTATACTATAATAGCTATTACAATTTAAAAAAAATTTTAATTGATTTTTTACACCTAATAATTATTATTATTTAAGAAATCATTAATATACAGCGTGTAACAGAAAGGAGTTGCCTAAAAAAAAAAATCGATTCTACTTAAAAGTATGACAAAAAGTGATAAAATTATATGATCAGTAAATAGTTTATGAAATATGCGCATGTTAGCAAATTTCCAAAAATAATATTTTTAAAAAGTTATTGCGTTATAAAGAGTGTAAATATTTTATAAAACGAAATAATTATTTTTTTGTCTGGTGTTCTAATTTCTAAGTAGGGAGACGTTGTCTCTTTGTGTTTTATGACACTTCGCCACTGCTCACTAGCACGTCTTTTTTTTGTCAAAAACTACTGTTTCTAATTCCAACAATACGTGTCGACAATTATCACGATTTTCAAACTGAAAAATAATTCGGATCGTCCGTAATATATACAAGGGAACGATCGAGCCGCATTTTAATTTTTGTAATTTTGTTTGAGTTATTTCTAACCTCACTATTAGGGATGAAAAATAATTAATATTTTAAATGACAACACTGATAAATTATAATATTATTATTATTCATTATACGTTTTCATTCTATATCTTTAATATCTAAGTAAATCTACATAATATATTTTTGTCTTATATTAATTATTTCAATTAATTCAATTTAACTGATACATCGGGCATCGGCGCCACCATGAAATTAAGGCAGGCCAATAATATGGTACGGCGAAAAATAGGGCCACCAATGTATACCCTGCGATACCACGAATGGCGCCACTGTGGGCAAACTCAACTCAAGAAAAAACCACCACTGCACCGCAACCACACTTCATTGGTGTAGGTAAGGTGCTCCTATATAATTTACATTGTTATCAAGTGAATAGCTCAGCTGTCGACGGCCGCCATTTTCTCGGGGGGCAAAACATTTCATTCATTATACAAAATGTATAAGCAACGACATCGTTTTTAATGGTAAAATAAAATAGTATATGCGAGAAATTACTTGAATGAAATATTTTTTTTTGTTTTTAAAACTACGGGTTTAGAAATAATAAAATACAATACAAAATAAATCGTATTTGCCATATAATGAAATACCGTGCGATTGCCCCCCGACCTTGATGCTTCATTTCACGGCAAGAGTTCACTGTCTAGTACTATACAGATGTTTGTAAGGTATTCCCATAAGATAACAATATGTGTTTTACTTTTAATGTGGCACTGCATGCAGTGCGCCGCACACCTCATCACTTTGGTGTGCGTTCGGCCTAACTGACTGTATTAATTATATTTAGTGGGAGGTAATTTTTACGACTCCAGGTAACAAATTTGTCTAGATTTTACTGTAAAGTTAAAGTATCACTTAGATACATCTAACAGTCATACATATTTAATGTTTGTTTATTATAATATGAGTTTGATTTCGATTGATTATCTACTCAGGTCGGAAGACGAGATAATACGACTGCTTCAGATCACGGAAAATATGTAATAGCATAGCCGACATCACCAGGTGCCGAAGGATATGACAATGAGCAGCAGTGAAAAACATAATACGAGTATGTTATGTTAAATACATTATATACAAAACTACATAAACAAAAGTTTATTCAATTTACATACATCTCAGTACAAATTATCTTGATTTCTACAAATCAAATTGCTTAAAATTAAATTAATTGACAGAAATTTTATTTTTCGTACACATATAAATTTGCGAAAATTGTATATTTTAAATACTAAATCTACATACATTTTACAATTTAACTATATCAAATTAATAATTATTACGTAGACATCCGCTCAAACATATTGCACATTCACTAGTTTCCGATCCCGAAACACAAGCTATTGCACACAATCCAGTACAAATTCCTTCACGAGTGCCGAGCCTTCTACCACCTTTAGACCCCACAGCTTTTCGTCCTTTTTACCACGGAAATCATCAATTGGATTTTCTGATGCAGATGGATCACTGTTTACATTTCCGTCTCCATATCCATTCTGTCTTTTTATACAAGAATAGCAATTATTATATTATATATAAGTGTATTTTCATTCATTACTATTACAATTACAATTACTATTACTACGATATTCTCACCCCCCAAATTTAAAACTCAAATTACGCCTATGGTCTCAATGATAAGACATAAGCCATAATATATTTCATATTCAATTGTTAAATAGTATGTTTTGTTTAAATATGACATGGGTAATTTTTTTATTATTATGATTGAAGTGCACGCATTAAAAACCAATAAAAAGTTTATGTTACGATAGCCCTTTTAACACAAAACATAATAACATTTTAATGAAATTGTTCAAATAATCTCAATTTTGTCAAAATCTAACATTAGTCCTTCTTGCACCAATCAACAAGTTATTTAAAAATCAGTCGGTGTGTACCGAAGTATTTCTGTGACTGGACGCACGAGCTATAATTATATTGTTAGTTACCGGCTCAATAACCGAGAAAAAACAAATTTAAAAATATGACGATAATTTATGCAAATAATGAAGTAAAAACGATTTGTACGCAATTAGTGGACAATAATTTGAGTTCAATAAGTGCATTTTTAGACATTTAACAGTATCATTATTCATTGAGGTTATTCATAGGTATAATATGACATAGAACTATAAAAAATAAAAATAAATAGTTATAAGTAATATGTAAAACTTCAGTGTATGTATAGGAAAATAAACGTTTTATAAATGTACGGAAATAAAGCAGATATTTTATAAAAATGTCCTATATTTTGAAGGAGTAGGTACTACTTACTTCTCAAGTTCTTGGTTGCTGTTGTGCTCTAAGTCATGATTTATGTCTGCACTGTGCGATTCAATGTCTTCCGGTGCACCCAGTGAGTAACTGATAAATGCAATAACCAAAACGATTGACTAGAAAAGAAAAGAATGAATTTAAATCACAAATCTATTAGTCCATAAATTTAGTCAATAGTTGTATTTATAAGTTATGAAATATATTATGTTAAGCTATTTAAGTCATAGAATAGGCGTGGGCACTGATGTACTGGTATCTACCTATTTAGAGTAAGTATACTATTCAGCGTCATCGGAGACTATACGTTGTTTTCTAAAATATAAGTAAATGAAAATAAATGACTCCGTAAATTCCAATTCCAATAAACCAACATATTCTAAAGTTTCTTCCTCTTTCCAAAGCCTTTTTCAATTTTTTGTTATCATATTAAAATTATTATTGTTGAGCTACAATAGTTGTAGACTAATAGCTATTAAAATTTTAAAAAAATAATTTGATTATTTATACCTATTAATTATTATTATTTAAAAAATCATTAATATAGGTACACCGTGTAACAGAAAGAACTTACTTAAAACGAAAAATATTGATACTACTTAAACGTATGACAAAAACTGATAAAATTGTATGATAAGGAAATTGTTTAAGAAGTTATGTTAGCAAATTTCCAAAAATAATATTTTTCTAAAGTTATTGCGTTCCAAATTAATTAAATTAAAAAAATATTGATGTTTTAAAAAAATCTAAAATATAAACTGCTCGCCTTAGTTAAATGTCTTTACCATTTATATCGTTCTTATAATCAGTTTTACAAATTGGCTATTTAAAATTTATTCAAAAAAATTTAATTCAATTTTAATTTTTTTATTTTCAGTATTAAAAAATAAAAATAATTTTTTTTTCGTGACACTCGTAGTGCATGTGGCTATAATTATATATAAACAAAATATATTAATTTTAATTAGAACAAAAGTTTTTCCAAAAGTCAGATTTATCTGTCACACACTATGTAGTCATACTAGAAATAAATCAATAAGACAAATAATAATATTAGGTATTTTTACAGTTTTTAAGAGAAACAATTTCAAATTCGTATTGTTATTTTATAATAAAATATGTTGTTGTATGCTTCAGGATGAATTTGCTTAACAAAAATTGTTAAAAATGTAACAATAAAAATTTTTTTTTCAACTTATGATATTTTCTATTATATTTCTATTGTTATTATTACTACGTCACCAGTAAATTGAGTAAATTATTTGTATATTATCATATTTGTATATAAAAATATACTTTAGAAGTTTCAAGTACCCACAATTTTTTTTTTTTTTATTTAACTAATACAAAATTAAAATCGTTATTCTTCGTTTAAATATCTAATATCGTCCAAGATTGAACTTCAAATAACTATTCAAAAGCTGAGTTTATATGATTTTTAGAATTATTGGTTACAGTTTGAACTAATTACGTGGAAATTGTTTTACATTTTTATTCCTAAGCTATAATAATTTATGTTTAACTGCGAAATAAATATTAAATTAGCCATTTGAAATATTGTGTCAGAATTTAAACTTTACTGCATATAAAAAATACACAGTACACTTCGTCTAATATGTCTTTATATTTTTTAAGTTATGTATCATAAATAATAATAATTACCAGACGGTTCATGTTCATTGTTGGCTAATGATGAGTGTGTAGTGTTTTTCAAAGACGAGTTTAGCGGACGATGGAAAACTGACGAATAATCTTCACGTTGCAACTGTGATTGTTCGTCGGACGTTTAGTTTCTTATATACACGGTCCACGGACTGGATTTTCCCAAGAAAGAGTCTAATATCCATAATATATTATGTACCATGCTTTAACGACTGACCTATGAACATAATACAGATTAGTAACTGATAACTCTAAAAGGTTATAATCGTTTCAATGTGTTTGTTTTTGTTAGACCGTACCTATATTACTGTTTATTATTATATATATTAGGGATAAACATTGGGAAAATTTGATTGTGACACAAAACACTGGGATTTACCGTTAAAAATTTAGAGTACGCCTTACTGTCGTAGGTTATAGTAGGTCATTTAATATCAGGCGCCTCGTATTAAATTTTTAAGTTTTTTGACCCAATGAATTTGTAATGACATTTACACAATAATAAAACCATTAAAGGTGGGCAAGTGGATGTCCTCTGCTGTACAGTAGGTTACAAGTGGGGAAATGTATAGGATGGTGTTAAATTCGAATTCAATGATATACCTAATATATCACTGTATAAGAAAAACGATTCTGAGCGAAGACAATCAGACACCGTATGATATTACTAATTATATTTGATGATATTATTGTGAAGTAATAGTAATTTATATTATATATATTATATTATAACATATTTACGTGGAACCTCGTCGTAAGTTTTCTATCCTTAGCTGCAAATTAGAATATTTTATACATTTTTAACTACAAAGTAATTATTAAATTTTAAATTTGATACATTTTGTCAAAAATTGAACTTTTAATGTTTATAAAAAAAATTGTGCCTATGAAATTTTAATATTTTTAACCTGCTATTTCAAAAATATATCAGAAGTCTTGTAATAAATTTTCACGTATTTTGGCTCAACACATACAATTTTATTGATATTTATAGAAATCAAATATAGGTAGTCAAAACAAGTCGAAATATTTTGAAGTATAGGAATTGCGTCATAACGGAGCACCAGATTTAAAATTTCACGCTCTTGATCTAACGTGGTGTCAATATTTTTTAGTTGATATAATTAGCACATTTTTGTTCATTGGGTTTGTCCTTTTCTTTCATAATCTATTATGCCCTAAAAATGATTTGTAAAAACATCTATACATCTTTCCACAGTGTCAAAGCAAAACGAGAAGAAAATAAAATTACACAAATAATAAATATTTTACTTGTTCAAAATAATGTACATCATACAGTATATAGTCGTATTGTCCATGTGCTATATGTTTGGTTGTTATTGCTCCTCCAACACCTTTTAAATAAAGTAAAATATACTTCAGTAAGATTTATTGTATTGAGCATTAAGAACTATTTCCCATTTTATATGCCATCAATCATCATAGTGGTTGTGTTATATTCTTATATTCGTATTGTGTATATTATTGTATGACGACTATTATATGCTGCTTATTCAATTTAACTTTATCTACTGGTCACCAAGCGTAAAACCTCTAAAACGATGTGATAACAATAAATACATAGTCTATACATACAGGTTACTTTGTACCCCAATTTATTTATTTACACTGGCACAACAAGGGGTTCACACCCCCCCCCACCCAAATTTAATAAGTGCTCACACAAAAATATATTGATTTTAATTTTTTTTAAGTAAGTGAAAACTATCAATAAATACAAAAATGTTTTACTATACTATAATATATATATTGTTTATTGAGGAACATATTATTAGATAAGTAGTTACTTCCTTACCTCGCTATAATGTTAATAGCTATAACAAATTATTATGAAATAATCTTTAGATTGTTGAATGTTCTATAGAACATGTCACAGTTACGTAGTTATTACTTATTTGTGTAGCGATAATCATACTAATATTATATTATAAATTGAAGAAATAACTTTGAACATTATAGGGTAACGATTTTTTGTGTCTGTATAAAGTATATTACAATAAATAGTCGAAATAATGCTTCGATTTTTGTCTATTCATTATTCTGTAACTTCAGTACTTGGTTCGATGGGAAAGTTGGTGTATTGAGGAGGTCAACATTTAAAATTCCCAGTAGTTTTCAAAAGCGTTGGGAAAAACAAAAATTCTCCTCGAGAGCAAAATGCAGTATCAATTTGTTACATTTTGCCAAAATTTAAACTCTAAATGCTTATAAAACACATTGTGCCTATTTATTTTGTGCCTTTTTTTTCAACTCCTTATAAATTGTCAACTCAAAATAATTTGCTAATTTTCGTGATTTATCCGAGTTTTGTCAATTAATTACAAGGCTCCTGATATATTTTTGAAATAGCAGGTTAAACATATTAAAAATACATAAGCACTATTTTTTTTTATGATCATTTTAAGTTTGATTTTTTACGAAATTTATCAAATTTAAAATTTAACAGTTATATTGCAGTTTTAAATGTTAAAAAATTTCAACTTTTGTAGCTAAGGATAGAAAACTTACAACAAGATTCCACGTAAATAGGTTATATATTATATATAAATTACTTTTTTCACAATAATATCATCAAATATACTTAGTAATATCATACGCTGTCTGACCGTCTTCGCTCAGATTCGTTTTTCTTACTCAGTGCTATTAGGAATATATCATTAAATTCAAATTGAACACCATCCACAGTGTTGTAAAAAACACTTTTTTTAAAAGCATTTTTGTAATTACTCAAATACGCTTAAAATAAAGTATTTAAAATACCATCCAAATACTATAAATAGTAAAGTATTTAATATAATCTTCAAATGAAAAAAAATTCTAATTAGCTTTTAGTTCTGAAATAATTTGTTACAACCAAACATTTTTTTATTGCATTTTAAAGCATGTTTTGTTCAATAATCAAAAATGTTAGTTGGACTACAACAATGAACTTTTCTGTACAGAGTTATATATTTATTTAAAACTAGGTATTTGGATATTTCATAACGTAATCGATCGTCGTCGACGATAAACAATAATGATAATTATCGGTAGCAATTTTCATAATAAATAGGTAGTATTTTCGTATAATTAAATGATTACAAAGTACCTATAAACTATGAAGTTGCTATTTGCTTCATTGAAGTATAATGGCCGTTAAGCAGAAGTCT
The DNA here is from genome assembly GCA_008086715.1 of Sitobion miscanthi. Classification (NCBI taxonomy): domain Eukaryota; kingdom Metazoa; phylum Arthropoda; class Insecta; order Hemiptera; family Aphididae; genus Sitobion; species Sitobion miscanthi. The sequence goes on along the minus strand of CM017805.1, from coordinate 24,888,744 downwards.
TTTACAGGTATATTTTGTTATTGACTTCAGCTTATAGTGATACCGACTACGGATGTATCTTTTCGATCTTCATCGACAATAAACTGTCTCCTGGAGAAAAAAACAATCGAGGATACCCAAAAACAAAATTGTCTGTAAAGCATAATTGATAAATATAATAAAATATTATATGATTATAATGTTAAATCAAAACGTCCGTTTATAGCTCAAAAAGAGTCAAATTATTTTCAAATTTTATTGTGTATAGAAAATTCTAATACAAACATTCAGTGAAATTTTCAAGTGTCAACAGTCATTCGTTTTAGAGTTACACCAAAAACCAAAATCAATTTTCTCGAAATCAAATTTCCGTAAAAATTCCCGTTTTTCCTTAATTTTTCTTTTGTTTTTCACATCGCGTTTGAAAACTACTGAGAAAAGTTACTATTGAAGAAAGTCCAAGCACTTTTACTGTCTTAAAAGGTGATGACAGACACAAAATAAAAAAATAAAAAAATAAAAAAAGAACACACATCATTGTAAAATTAATACATTCATCGCTTCGCTCAGAATTTAAAAAGTACTTAAAATACCATTCAAATACTTAAAAATAAAAAATAATCAATATAAAAAAAAATATTTGATAACCTTTACTCAAATACTTCACTCATGTACAACACTGACCATCCATTACAGTACTTTTAACCTACTGTACAGCAGAGCAACTCCCACTTGCCCACCTTTAATAGTTTTATTATTGTGTAAATGTCATTACAAATAATGTATTGGGTCAAATAGCTTATAAATATAATACAAGGCTCAGTAAGTCTAATTCTTCTTTTTTAATTTTAAATTGTTTATTGTTTATTCTAAATTTGCAACGGTTAATCTCAGTGTTTTTGCGTCACAATCGAATTTTCCCAATAATTATTCCTAATAATTATACATAGTAAAAACTTATATATAGGTTAGGTTATTATAACCTTTTAAAATTATCAGTTACTAATCTGTATTATGTTCATGGGTCGGTCTTTAAAACATGATGCATAATATATTATGGATATTGGACTCTTCCTTGGGAAAATCCCGTCCGTGGATCGTGTATATAAGACACTACACGTCCGACGAACAATCACAGTAGAAACCTGAAGATTTCTTGTCAGTTTTCCATCGTCCGTCTTGTGAAAAACACTATACACTCATCACTAGCCAACAATCAACATGAACCGTCTGGTAATTATTATTATTTATGATACATTAATTAAAAAATATGTCTTTATAGGCAAACTGTACTGTGTATAGGTACTCCAAACACCGTGCTAAGTTCAAAAGAATAAAAGAAAAAATATAAACCTTTTGGCTTTTACAAATATTATTAATTTAAAAAAATTACTCATTAGGTACAAACATAATTCATCACTCTACAATAATAATAATAATTTAATGTAAATTACGTTTACATAATAATCTAGGCATGCGATTTAAAAATTCTTGTATTTTCAACTCATCATTACTAATAATTATTGTACTTTTAAACTCAATTAAATAATTATTTCTATGTACCTATTTGTTTACCTAATAAAGTCCACAAATATACTAAATTGAAATTACCAAATTATAAGTTAATTACATTTTTTCATAGAAATATTCATAACAGAATTTTTTTTTTTAGCATCTGAGGTTGAATTTTTGATAAAATCCGTAAACATTTTTCCTCAATTTCTTTATAAATAGCAATACAATTTTATTCGTTTCGTAAAAAAAATTGAAAATGTAATACAATGCGCATTACACATTCATAAAATATTAGTTTAAAAATATTAATAATATTTACACAAGATATTTTTTTTAAGCAGTAAAAGTTCAAATTCTGATAAAATTTTCATATACAAATATAATAATATACAAATAATTTACTTAATTTACCGATAACGTATTAATAATAACAATAAAATTATAATAGAAAATAACCTAAGTTTAAAAAACTTAGTTATTTTATTGTTAGATTTTTTTAACAATTATTGTTAAGCAAATTAATTCTGAAACATAACAGCATTTATTATAAAATAGCAAGATGAATTTGAAATTGTTTTTCTTAAAAACTGTACAAATATCTAATATTATTACTTATTGATTTATTTCTAGTATCGAGTACTATACAGTGTATTCAAATAGGACTGACTATTCGAAAAACTTTTATTCTAATTTATATTTTTATTGAATAATTTCAAAATAACCAATTTGTGAATCTTATTATTAAAACGATTTGGATGGTAAAAACATTTACCTAAATCAAGTAGTTTATTTTGACTTTTTAAAAATATTATTTTTAGAAATTTACTAACATGGGTATATATTTTCTTAAACAATTTACTAATCAAATAATTTTATCAATTTTTGTCATACGTTTAAGTAGAATCAATTATTTTTTTGGTAAGTTCTTTATGTTACACGCTGTATATTAATGATTTCTTAAATAATAATAATTAATAGGTTATATATAAGGATAAGAGTATTGTACATGGTTTTGGAAAGAAGGAAGAAATTTTAGAATATAAGGTTTATCGGAATTGTAATTTACTGAGTGATTTATTTTCATTTAATTATGTTTAGAAAATAAGGTATAGTCTCTGATGACGCTGAAAAGTAAACTTACTCTAAATAGGTAGATACCAGTACATCAGTGCCCACGCCTATTCTATGACTTTAATAGCTTAACATAATATATTTCATAACTTTTAAATACAACTATTGACTAAATTGATGGACTAATACATTTGTGATTTAAATTCATTTATTTCTTTTCTAGTCAATCGTTTTGGTTATTGCATTTATCAGTTACTCACTGGGTGCACCGGAAAACATTGAATCGCACAGTGCAGACATAAATCATGACTTAGAACACAGCAGCAACCAAGAACTTGAGAAGTAAGTAGTACCTACTCCTTCAAAATATAGGACATTTTTATAAAATATCTGCTTTATTTCCGTACATTTATTTTTAAATTTGGTTTTTCTTGGTTATTGAGCCGATAACTAACAATATAATTATAGCTTGTGCGTCCAGTCACAGAAATACTTTGGTACACACCGACTGATTTTTAAATAACTCTGTTGATTGGTGCAAGAAGGACTAATGTTAGATTTTGACAAAATTGAGATTATTTGAACAATTTCATTAAAATATTCTTATGTTTTGTGTTAAAAGGGCTATTGTAACTTAAACTTTTTATTGGTTTTTAATGCGTGCACTTTAATCATAATAATAAAAAAATTACCCATGTCATATTTAAACAAAAAATACTATTTAACAATTGAATATGAAATATATAAATAGCTTATGTCTTATAATTGAGACTAGTTTTCATATTGTGTTTGTATGCCCCTGAATTATAAGATAAAAAGGGGCAACTATTGTTTCTTTCCTTAAGCCCTAGCCCCCCCCCCCCTACCAGCCACAATTGCACTTTTAATTATTGATATATTGTAAATTATTTTGTAATAGTAGTGAATGCAAATAATATAATAATTGCTATTCTTGTATAAAAAGACAGAATGGATATGGAGACGGAAATGTAAACAGTGATCCATCTGCATCAGAAAATCCAATTGATGATTTCCGTGGCAAAAAAGGACGAAAAGCTGTGGGGTCTAAAGGTGGTAGAAGGCTCGGCACTCGTGAAGGAATTTGTACTGGATTGTGTGCAATAGCTTGTGTTTCGGGATCGGAAACTAGTGAATGTGCAATATGTTTGAGCGGATGTCTACATAAAAATTATTAATTTGATATAGTTAAATTGTAAAATGTATGTAGATTTAGTATTTTAAATATACAATTTTCGCAAATTTATTTGTGTACGAAAAATAAAATTCTGTGGTCAATTAATTTAATTTTAAGCAATTTGATTTGTAGAAATCAAGATAATTTGTACTGAGATGTATGTAAATTGAATAAACTTTTGTTTATGTAGTTTTGTATATAATGTATATTTCTTACACCCGTTTTGGCCATAAATTTACGCTTTTCGAGTTGCAATAAAGCACAATACAGGACCGAGTGGGCCGTATCAATTATCATAATATTGCACTTACAGCTGCTTATCGTCATATCCTTGGTACCTGTTGACGTCGGCTGTGCCATTGCATATTGTCCGTGATTTGAAGCAGCTGTATTGCCCACCAAGGTGACCAAGGTCAAGAGAACGTTAGTAAAATTTCACTCGAGTTGACCTACAGGTAGTAAGTATTAATATCTCGTCTTCCAACCTGACAATCAGACATCAAACTCATATAATAATAAATAAATATTAAATATGTATTTAAATATTCTAAATGATACTTTAACTTTACAGTAAAATCCAGACAAATTTGTGACTTGGAGTCGTAAAAATTTCCTACCACTAAATATAATTAATATTAATTGTCGTGTTATTACTTTTTATCGTCTAGATAATGTTATTACTTATAATTATAATATTGATGATTGTAGGTTATACATATTTATACTTTAATTAACAGTTCATTTATGAAATTAGAATTCATAATCAGGGATATACAATTATTTGTAAAAATATTAACTCATTTAAAACATTACAATATTTAATTTCACTGTTATACTTGCCAAATTAATATTCTACTTACTGTGTTTTTTTAATTACTAAAAGGTAGATACCTACCCGTTTATAAATAAATAAATAAATAAATATTTATATAGCAAAATCATAAAATATTATATGTACTTATTTATCAATACTATAATAATATAATAATTATCATTTTTATTTATAAATGATTATTTTTTTCGACAGCTGTATTCACCAGTTAAGTATAACGTTGGGGGAATTTTTTCCCAGATTCACTCAGCCAATATATAACTGTTCCGGTAAAATATATACTCTTTCAAAAGAAAAAAGAAATTAATTTCCTGTTGTAATTCCTTAGAAAAATGTGACTACTGTAATACAGTAGTACTGTATGTTAATAAACCTAGTTTGGTCTAAGACAAGTGTAGCTATTCGCGAATGGACACAATATAACAACGGTGTTAGCGCCAGTATAATATAAGATACTCTTAATGTAAAAACCCGAACAATCGTGATTATGCGTAGGAATAATTATTCTTTATTTTTTTTTATTTTTTAATATTAAAAGGCGATTCGCGCCCACTACAATAATAAATAATTCGGTGATTTGCGATGTAATAATAATATTACATGCGGTTCTACGAGTCTTCAGAACGAACAATAAAAAATAATGATTAACGAATATACACTTTGAATGAAATAGAATTATAATGTATACCCACTTGCGGGACGAACGATGCACACAACTTTTACGACTGACTAGATTTTTGTTTTAGGCGGCGGCCGTGCTAAATATTTACGAGCCGGCAGCAACCGATAACGCACCTGTCGTTATCTGATTAATATGTTATTATATAATTCACAACCATAGACCTTGTGCTCTGAGTATAAGGTCTATGTTCACAAATCATTTAGGTAATACAAAAATATACTAAATATGATATATTGTGTGTGTGATTGTGCGTATCGGCCGGTGACTTCCCAAATAGCGAGGAGCCTCGGCTCGAACACTCATTATAGATTGAAAAAATTAAATTTGTAAATGTGTCAGTTTATGTTAAATAGATTTTAAAGGAGAAGGAGCATATTTTGACTTTCCAAAATGGGCTTGACAATTAATGCAATTTATGTACGTATTTTTTATTGATCGTTGATTATTTGTTAGGGTAATAGCAGGGTATCATTTATTAATAATATTATGTTTGATAAAAGTAATATTTAAATTAGAAAGATTAAATTTTAAATATCTAAAGAAAATATAAATTATAAGATATATTATACTAGGCAGTGATATCATTTCCTTCCGCTATTAGGAATTGTCAACATTTCCAGCAACATACTATATAGGTAGGTATGACTCTATGGATTATGTCTTTCATATTTTTTTTTGATTTTTATTTGGTAAGTTTTGGTAGATTTAGAAACACATTCTATTATCAAATGCCTAATAACTATTTGGGATAATAAAATAAAAATGTAAAAAGCATGTATTCAGTGTGAGCATACAATTATTATCTATACTTTTAACTACCTAAACTATTGGTTTAGCTATTATAAATATTTGTTATTTTTGTTAATTGTGTCTATTTTTTTTTATCTTTTATAGTGAAGAAATTAAGTTTTTTACTCACGGCTTTAGATAGAAAGGTTGCACATCAAGTTATACTACGCAATGTTAGACCGTGGTGTACGAGAGTTCTTATTAAACATATACGAAAAAGTGAATTACAACAAACGCTCCCGGCGGGTGTTAATTGGAATTACAATAATATAATATTCCCATTTCCGCTATAATATTAAACTATTGAATGTTCATTAATAAATATAATTGAGGTAATAACTTAATTATAATCACGATTCACGTGCTCTATCTATATAATATTTATATAATTATGTAATGTCATATATTATTATTTAAACGAAATCTCATCACTATTCACAGTAGTCTGTGTTTGATCATTGGTTCTGCGAATGTTCAATTAGCCGTGGTCTTATTATAAGAAAACAGAGAAATGAATTGTATTAAATTTTCAAGCGTTTTTACGCAACGAATAAAATTGTAACGATAATTAACTTATAATTTGATAATTTCAATTTAGTATATTTGTGGACTTTATTAGGTAAACAAATAGGTACATAGAAATAATTATTTAATTGAGTTTAAAAGTACAATAATTATTAGTAATAATGAGTTGAGAATACAAGAATTTTTAAATAACATAGGTACCTAGGTTATTATTTAAGTAAACGTAATTTACATTAAATTATAATTATAAGTGTAGAGTTGATGATTTATGTTTGTACCTAATGAGTTTTATTTTTAAATTAATAATATTTGTAAAAGCCAAAAGGTTGGACCTTGGAGTACTTATACACAGTACACTTCGCCTAATATGTCCTTATTTTTTTTAGGATATGTATCGTAAATAATAATAATTACCAGACGGTTCATGTTGATTGTTGGCTAGTGATGTGTGTATAGTGTTTTTCACAAGAATGATATAATATTGTTTTATAAGAAACACGATTCTGAGCGAAGACGATCAGACAGCGTATGATATTATACTATAAGTAGTAAGTATATTTGATGATGTTATTGTGGGCGCATGTAAACTCCACCAGTGACAAAAATTAAGTAACAGTATACACTAAACAATAAATATTAAACAGATTATTATTAAACAAAAAATCATAATTTTATAATAAAAATTATCCTTATTAAATAAGTATATGCCAAAAAATATAAAAAACTTATAAATAAAAATAATAATTGTTCGAATAAATCATACAAATTGCAATGGCCAGTATATGTTAAAAAATCACGATAGACAATTGTACGAACTAATTAATAATCTAAATATCGTTGTTCGCGACTCGTATATCGGGCCGTATCTGTGAGGTCGGTGTTGATGTACCCACTCCGCGATTAGGCCGATGTCGGCGGTTGGCGGATGGGTGCGCGTTGTGTCACGTGTTTTTACGTGCGTCCGAACCGTCCGTCGTGTGTCCGGTGTTGCCGTCGTCCAGTCCAGCCGTTGTCGTCTCCTTCGCCGTACGTCCGGCAAGTTCGTAGCCGCACTGCCGCCTACTTTCGGTATTGTTCTCGCGTGCGTTTTAACAGCACAACGGCATATCGAGTCCGTGCGTCGTTAGTATCGTAGTGCTGTGCATTATTCATCAGCTGAGTACCCTCAGTCCAATTTGGCAGTCGTCTGGACTGACGCTTATACAGTGCATCGTTGTGTGGATCACCACGTGGTTTTGCTCACTTTTGAAGGCGACCGGTACGACGCTAGTGATACGGTAACGACATTAAGCGACGTCTTCGTGCATCAGTTGTAGCGGGTTTTTTTTTTACCATCGTATACGGTCACAACTGCGGCTTATATATTGTTATCATCCGGGCCAATATATCATCAACTTACTTACGTTACGGCCAATATTGCGCTCGCCGTGTACGGAAATTGAGTGTTTTGTTTTGACGTCGTGTCGCGTGGAGCAGGAGTATACGTCCGTGCCGACCTGCTACGTTGTTGTCGTCGTCGAACAACTATCGTCGGACCTGCCAACAATCAGTTATCAACTCCTCATATCTCCACATATATCACGGTCGTATCATCACTATCAACTATTATTGTATAGTTTACGTGTCCCCGTGACCTAGTTCCGGTATTATTATTATTTATTTTACATTTGTTATTTATTATACGTACGCAACGCTATGTTTGTTGACGTTTATTGTTATTAATCTCACAGTGGAGACATCCACCCAAATTTTATAAATTTATTATCATTATTTTCGACTGATTGATACATATTATTATATTACCATTATTATACCATCAAATTAGAGTTATTCTTTTATCCATAGTATTAACATCCTACTTGTAAGTACGAGTCTTTGGGGCTAACTGTTCATTAAGAGCTCCATCGGCGAACATTTTGGTAGCAGAGCGTGGTTATTTTAGGTCTTTTTGGCAAAGTAGCCGTTAAACAGTACTTAGTTTGTGGGTATTATTGTATATTTAGTGGGTAACGGGAACTCCTTTTCATCCGATATTCAATTGTGTAGGTACTATTCCTATTACAGTTCCTATAATCCTATCGGTGTTTTATATTTATGTAATCAATATAAGTCGCATTACCGCACTTGATTATTATAAACTCTTGTTAATTATTATTTATCTGATTTATTATTTTGTGCCACCGTGTTGGCCATAATTGCACATTGAATTATTTTGTTTAGTATTAATTTATTTAATTATTAAATTAAATTTATATAGTTCAAGCTTTTATTTGTCTTCGTAGATTGTTTGTTATTATAATTTATTACAGGACATTAAAGTTGTCAGTAACTGTACACATTATCGTCGGTAGCGCGTTATTCCATTTTCTAATATCTTGATAAACGTTTGCTTCAATTAATTGTTCCTATTTTACTGTGTTATTGTCGTTCATCCGTTATTATCCGCACGTTGCTGTAAATTGACTGTTAGTCACGATGAACGACGACGAGATTAACCGCATAAAACGCTTGATGGAGCGAGATGTTATGAAACGTAATGTGACTATGAACCGTTTGCGCTCAATCATGACTCTTGCAGAGCGGAGTATGAAGGATCCTGAAGTGTCACCGCATTTATTAGAGGCAGTTGAGGACTTGGACAGCCTGTGGTCAAAATTTGAAGTGGATGATGAGGCAGTCCTTGAACATTTATTCGCTCTCGATCGCTCATCTGAGTACAAGGTGGAATTAGGCACCGAGATGCGTGAGATAGTCACGTATTGCCGATCTGTTGCGAAGCGATATCGCGAGTCTGAGCAATGTTCTAGCAACACATCTGTGCGCAGTGGGTCCCATGCGTCATTAGAACCAGGTGGTACGAGCTCAGGAAAACGTCATGCCAGCGTTTTGGACGTTCCGCCAATTACAATCAAATCAGATTCGGTCGCGCGTACGCGCTTGCCTGAAATTCCACTACCGAGTTTTGACGGTGACATTTTTCAGTGGCCTTCTTTTCGTGACACGTTCTTGGATATGGTCGATCGTACGACACTCCCCAACATCGACAAGCTGCATCATCTGTTAGGTTGCTTGAAGGGAGTTGCGGCGGACGCGATTCGGAGTATACCACCGTCAGGTCATACTTATAAATTAATTTGGTCTAGTCTGGAATCTCGTTTCGATAAACCCCGTTTGCTTGCTGGATCAGTGGTTGAATTGTTGTTGACCACACCACCATCTACTTCTGAATCCCTGTCAGAACTTAACCGTTTTATGCTCGCCTTTTGTGAGAGCGTATCCGTGCTTGAATCATTGGCCATACCAAACCTTGGTGATTTCATATTGTTTTCGTTAGCCTCGCGCTGCCTACCAACTTCATGCAGGACGTTGTTCGAAGCGCAGGTGACGTCTGATTTTCCTACTGTTCATGAACTTTTCGCATTCGTCAAGTCGCGTGTGTCTATCCTCGAACGAGTCCAGGACATTCAAGTTCCAAAACCGGTCCAATCGTCGTCGCGTTCTTCGGGCCAACTGCGCCAAGAAAAGGGGACTCTCCGAAAATCAGAAAAACCTCCGCAGTCATCTCTTGTTAATGCAGCACCACTGCCGTCATCGAAGCCCCAATGCGCGTGTTGCGGTAAGGGCAAACATACGTTACCGTTGTGTAACAAATTTAAAAGGTTTTCCAAAGACGCCCGGTCGAAATGGGCCCGAGAGCACAGGTTATGCTTTCGATGCTTGGCGGAGGGTCATTGGGCTCCTAAGTGTAAATCATCAATAGTATGCTCTCAGTGCTCACGCAAGCACCACACATTGGTCCATACAGATGAAGTCGCCGCAACCACCAGGAAGGAAGACACCGTTCCTGTTGCTGACCAGACAGCGTCCGCGCCGACTTCTTGTGTTGGACAGCTCGATTCTCATTCTGTATTGCTGGGTACAGCACTCGTTCAGGTTCGTGATCGTGGAGGTACCCTACATACTGTTCGTGCCTTAATTGACTCTGCATCTCAAATGAGTGCTATTACGTCATCATGCACGACTCGTCTTGGGTTGCGTGTATCACGTTGGACGGCGCCGGTAACAGGGTTGTCCGGTGCGTCGGTTCCTAATACGCTTGGTATTGTAGAATGTAATGTGCAGCCTCGGTATTCTGAGGAACCGGTGTTCCCTGTAAAAGCGTGGGTGTTCTCGACGATCACAGCAAGCATGCCACGACAACCGTTGTCTCGCGCTGTGTCTGAAAAGTACCGACATTTAGCGTTAGCTGACCCTTCATTTTCAATTCCGGGTGACATTGACCTGTTGTTGGGTGCAGACATATTTGCCCAGGTCTTGGATGGCAAACGTGTGTCTGTTGGTGAGGCTTGGCCAGTCGCGTTTGGTTCCGTCTTCGGGTGGATCATCATTGGGCCCGTCCCATATAATACTTCAAAATCGCCACACTCATGCCCCACATCGATGTTGAACTGCATTTCTGTGGAATCATTACTTGACAAATTTTGGAGGGTTGAAGAGCCTGAGGTAGCACCCGAAGTATTCACCGAAGAAGGTCAATGTGAATCAATGTTTCGTGCGGGGTGCATTCGTTCTAGTTCCGGTCGTTTTACAGTTCCTCTCCCCTTTCGCCAACCCGTGGATGACGAGGTTTTCCGGGGTTCCCGTGCGGTGGCGCTCAAGCGGTTCGAGCATTTAGAGAGAAAGCTGTCCGCTGACCAAAGGCTCCGTGAACTATACACTCACTTCATGTCAGAGTACAGCTCATTAGGGCACATGTCGCTCGCTTCGAGTCCCGGTGCGTACTTTATACCACATCATGCTGTGTACCGACCGTCAGAAACGGATCCGAAAATTCGTGTGGTGTTTGATGCGTCCGCCCGATCTTTTAGTGGTACATCATTAAACAACTGTCTATTACCTGGTCCCAAGTTGCAACGTGACGTCGTGGACGTGTTGCTTCTGTTCCGTTTGTCGAGGTATGTTTTCACAACAGACATTTGCAAAATGTACCGACAAATTTGGATTGCCCCGGAACAACGTAAATACCAACACATTCTTTGGCGTGCGTCGCCACACGATCAGCTGCAAGAATACCAACTTAACACGGTCACATATGGTGTAAATTGCGCACCGTTCCTCGCCATTCGTGTATTACAACAAATTGCTGATTCCGACTGTGCTGACTTTCCTTCCGTCCGCAAGGCACTATTGTTCCACACATATGTAGACGACATATGCGTCGGTGCCGATTCTGAAGATGCCGCTGTAGAATTGCAGTGTGCGCTGATCACCGTCCTTGGCCGAGCTGGATTGGAACTTAAGAAGTGGTCCAGCAATACTCAATCTGTTCTGAATCACGTGTCTCCGGAAGACAAAGTCAACGGCGCGCTGCCATTTGATGAAGGCGATGGTGTAAAGGTATTGGGTCTCCGTTGGAATCCACGTGATGATTCATTTGGTTATGGATTCCAGGACGAGAAGATGGTGGCCACAAAAAGAGGAATGTTATCCTTGATAGCCCGGATATTTGATCCTTTGGGCCTTTTATCACCTGTTGTTTTCTTTGCGAAACATTTGATGAAATTGGTGTGGAAGGCTAATGTCTCCTGGGACGAACCATTGCCAGTTTCAGTCAACGAAGTTTGGCACCAATTTGTGTCCGAATTGCCCGAACTACAAAAGGTATGTATTCCGCGTTTTGTTAACACGCGCACGGGTATCCGTGTTATACTATGTGGTTTCTGCGACGCGTCCGAGCGTGGATACGCAGCTGTCGTCTATATTCGCTCTGAAAATGCATCTGGTACCCCTTTCGTGTCCCTATTGGGTTCCAAGACCAAACTAGCCCCGATGGCTGCGTCAACGATCCCGCGGTTGGAGCTATGCGGCGCAGTCCTGCTAGCAAAGTGGATGTCTCGCATCAAGGGGACATTAAACGCGGAGGTGGAAGTCGTTGAAACTCACGCTTGGTCTGACTCCACAATCGTACTTAATTGGTTGGCCGTACGCCATGTGATTTTCAAGATTTTTGTGTCTAATAGGATCCATCAAATACAATCGCTATTGCCGGATTGTCAGTGGCACCACGTACCCTCAGAGAATAATCCAGCTGATTGTGCTTCAAGAGGATTGTTACCCTCTGAACTAGTGGACAATGTATTGTTTTGGAACGGTCCAACGTTTCTCAATTCACCAACCGCTGAATGGGTTGTCCGTGTTCCCTTTATTCAGTCAGATCAGCTCCCGGAGGCCAAGATGGAGAACCCCGTGGTCTTGCTAGCCGAGTCCGAACCAGAATGGTACTCCCGTTTCTCGTCGTACGTGCACATGATTCGGATTGTCGCCCATGTCCGACGTTTTATCTCCCGTTGTTGTCGCCGCCCGCAAGTCTTCGAGTGTTATCTTACGCGCGGTGAACTGGATTCGGCGTTATTGTCAGTAGTCCGATCCTCCCAACAGTCATTCTTCAGCAAACTTCACGATGAATTAAGTTGCTCGAAACCAATATCGACTCGGCATGTGGCCCGACTTCGACCTTTCCTTGACGATGATGGTATAATCCGTGTTGGTGGCCGACTCTCCAACGCTGAATTATCAATTGAACAACGACATCCAATTCTGTTGGCGAAGTCGTCTCATTTATCAATGCTTTTAGTACGTCATTGGCATGACCTTACCGGTCATAGTGGCCCACGAGTCATGACAGCTCTTCTGGGACGTCAATATTGGATTATGTCACTGGGCACTCTGATCCGCACCGTCCTAAGCCACTGTACCCGTTGCGTAAGATTATCAGCCATCAATCCTCAACCGGTCATGGCCGATTTGCCACGATCCCGAGTAACTGAATGTCGCCCTTTCTCCCGTGTAGGGATTGATTATGCAGGACCATTGCTGATGAAGGAGCATCGCCTTCGGAAGGCTCGTCAGTACAAAGTATATGTGGCGGTTTTTGTATGCTTCGTAGTCAAGGCGGTACACCTCGAAGTCGTATCTGACCTGTCCACCGATGCTTTTATTGCTGCGTTAAATCGTTTTGTAGCTCGTCGCGGTCTTCCCGTTGATATTTACTCGGACTGTGGAACTAACTTCGTCGGCGCTGCAGCTCAGCTTAAAGAACTGGTCAACCATCCTGACAGCCAAGGTCGATTGTCTGCCACCATACAATCTGTTTGGCATTTCAACCCCCCTGGCGCACCGCATTTTGGTGGCCTGTGGGAAGCGGCAGTCAAGTCGACAAAGTCCCTTCTGGTTCGGATCATGGGGGAGCATACATTTACTCTTGAAGAATTCAATACCATATTGTGCCGTGTGGAAGCCATATTAAATTCTCGGCCGCTCGTTCCCGGTTCTACTGATCCAAACGAAGTAGACTATCTATCGCCGGGACATTTCCTCATAGGTCAGCCGTTACTAGCAGTACCTGAGGAACCCGTTTCGCCTTCTCAGCGTTCGCTGAGTAACCGCTGGAAGCTAATTAATCAGTGCGCCCAAGCCTTTTGGCGACGATGGAGGGACGAGTACCTGCAAACGTTGCAGACGAGGGGACGATGGACGGCTGATGCTCCAAATTTGGCGGTTAACGACATAGTTGTTGTCAAGGATCCGCAGGCACCACCGTTAACTTGGCGTATGGCCCGTGTAATAGAAACAATGCCGGGTGCCGACGGTGTCGTGCGCGTAGTGCGCCTTCGGACGCCAACAGGTCTCTTGACACGCCCAGTTGCAAAGGTGGTAAAGTTGCCTACTGCGTAAATCTCCCATCCTCAGTTCCTGATCCATGTAATTTATAACAAACCTTTCATTTATTTAATCTTTAATATTTATCGTAAAAATATATGTCACGCTCGAAACTTTGATATGGCTCTACACAGGGGTTCCATTGGCTCGTATTTCGGCGGGGAGGTCCTAGCGTTTGACCCAAAATATAAAGGGGTACTATTTTATATTCGTTAACTGTACTTTATGAACCCCGGTCATTACCATGTATACTGTACTGTTAGCACCTCAACCGCCACATTATGTATCTATTATTATTTGATGTATGTATATATATTTGTCTTTGTTTTTTTTTAATTGTATTCACACTCAACATTCATCATCACTCGACCGAAAGTTGTCATACGTTTCCGTATCCCAAGGGGGAGCATGTTCGCGACTCGTATATCGGGCCGTATCTGTGAGGTCGGTGTTGATGTACCCACTCCGCGATTAGGCCGATGTCGGCGGTTGGCGGATGGGTGCGCGTTGTGTCACGTGTTTTTACGTGCGTCCGAACCGTCCGTCGTGTGTCCGGTGTTGCCGTCGTCCAGTCCAGCCGTTGTCGTCTCCTTCGCCGTACGTCCGGCAAGTTCGTAGCCGCACTGCCGCCTACTTTCGGTATTGTTCTCGCGTGCGTTTTAACGGCACAACGGCATATCGAGTCCGTGCGTCGTTAGTATCGTAGTGCTGTGCATTATTCATCAGCTGAGTACCCTCAGTCCAATTGGCAGTCGTCTGGACTGACGCTTATACAGTGCATCGTTGTGTGGATCACCACGTGGTTTTGCTCACTTTTGAAGGCGACCGTTACGACGCTAGTGATACGGTAACGACATTAAGCGACGTCTTTGTGCATCAGTTGTAGCGGGTTTTTTTTTACCATCGTATACGGTCACAACTGCGGCTTATATATTTTTATCATCCGGGCCAATATATCATCACTTACTTACGGCCAATATTGCGCTCGCCGTGTACGGAAATTGAGTGTTTTGTTTGACGTCGTGTCGCGTGGAGCAGGAGTATACGTCCGCGCCGACCTGCTACGTTGTTGTCGTCGTCGAACAACTACTATCGTCGGACCTGCCAACAATTGGTTATCAACTCCTCTCATATCTCCACATATATCACGGTCGTATCATCACTATCAACTATTATTGT